>JBCEWB010957405.1:0-15327 GCA_039654565.1 Peronia peronii
ATAGATAGATAGATAGATAGATAGATAGATAGATAGATAGATAGATAGATAGATAGATAGATAGATAGATAGAGCGACAAATAACAGGCAAGCTGATAAACGGACGACTGACATACGGAACTGGGACGCATGCAGACGGTCAAACAGATAGACAGAGAGATAGACAGATGGAAAACAGACAGAGAGATAAAAGGTATTTCATCTCCAGTTATATATACTTATAAATGGTTTTCATCTAAGCCTTGGTGAAGTTCGGAAGTGATCCTTTGAATGGACAGTGGGATTGTTTTTCTGATGCCCAATAGTTCATATTCGACTGAGCGAAAACCTGGAAATCCCCGGCGGAGTGATTGTACCCTCTGCTAAAAATAGAACACTCACTGATGTTTGTTACCACTTCACCACGAGATCCGAGAACAATTGTCACCGGCGCCGTGCATTTTTATGTGTTTTTCTATGTCAATGACAGTGAACAGTTTGAATGTTTGTACCCCGCTACTAAAATTAGACGGGGATTTCCAGCCGCTTGCTTGGTCGGAACAAATCTATTATTAATTCCCATTGTCAGATACAACGAATTTTAACGACCACTGTAAACAAAACAAGGAAAAACTTCGTGAGCAAAAATTTCGGCATATTTTGTTCTCCAGCGAAGAAGATTTCCAAATAAAAATCGGATTTTTTTTTTCTTTGCAAGGCTTGTTTAACAGTTCTTGTGCCTCGCACAAGCTAATTGTCACGCTGTTGATAAAGGATGTCCATTAATTACGTTACGTTCTATATACGTCCTTCAATCTCCTGGTGAAGGTTATCTCGACGGGTCTTTGTGTAAAAAAAAAAAAAAAACTGTCTTAAAGAATCCTGTCTTCACTTTTGAAAAAAATAAATAAATAAATAAAAATCCTGTCTTCACTTTAAAAAAAAAAATCCTGTCTTCATTTTTGAAAAGAAAGAAAGAAAAAAAATCCTGTCCATTAATCTTAAGAGTATCAAGAGAACTGATCTGTATAAAGATTCGCTCATCAGATTTTTATGCATGATTAAGTTTCCAAATAGCACAGCTTACCCCAAGGTTACAACGAATTTATCCTATAGTTTTATTGTTTAGGTCTACATTATCATGTCTAGAACATGAATAAACATCATTATGGAAACACTTGCGCTTGAGCTGTTCCTGATGACATTTTCATGACTTAATACATGTATTGTTATGATTATATCCTTAGTTGTTTGTTTAGGTAGGAGAGGGTTAGTCTTTTCAATTATTCTCATAAGATACTCAGATCCTGATCCACCTAAAATTCAATTACATTACCAATCCCCACAGAGACTGCTAGAATCTCAGTTGGACCATAGGAACTGAACTTTGGAAAAGGAAGATTACGTTCCATTTTGCTTTAGTCTGGGTTTTGAATATTCTTTGTTTGTTTAAATAAGAGAGATGCAGACAGGAAGAGAGAAAGAAAGAGAGAGAGGGCACTAAATCTATATACATGTATAGGAAGATGCGACGGGGGCAAGGAAAGAAAACTCCAATAAGATACCTAAAAATAAAATTTAATACAGGTATTGCACGAATATGTATAATGACAGTACATTAGCTTTTTCTTCCGTGGGAGAAGTTCAGCCTTATCAGTTATTCTCATAAGATACTCAGATTCTGAGACACAAAAATTCAAATGCATTACTAAGCATCATGGGCCTGCTAGAATCTCAGATGGGTCATAGAAAAAATAAATCCTGGACTTTGAGTTGAGAGGGTTATTTCTTCTTTATGAAATAAATATTTAGATATTAAAAATGAAAGAAAGGAGAAAGAGAGAAAGTAAGAAAAAGGGGGAGAGCGAGTGATAGAAAGAAAGAGAGAGAAAGAGATCTATAAGAACATACACCAGGGGCAAAGACACGAAAACCGAGTAGTATGGCTTAATACATGTATTATAAGTACATTATTATGTGAATATCTCCAGCTTATGGCCAGGCTAGAGAGAGTTAACCATAGACAGAGTATGTCTGTGAAGCTTTTTCATACCTAGTTTCTGGTCCATCAAGTTTCTGGTCCATCAAATATACGTAGTCAACATTTTCGAGCTTCTGGTTCACAAAAAAACATTATCAAGGTTCTGATCTATCAAATACATTTGTCAAGCTTCTAGTCCATCAAACATTTTATTATGTAGCCTACATTTTCGGACTTCTGGTTCATCAAATACAATGACATTATCCAGATTCTGGTCCATCAAATACATTATCGGTCCATCAAATACATTTGTCAAGCTTCTGGTTCATCAAATACATAAACAAACACCATGGATACACGGGAATCTCCGTTGGACCACAGAGTAAAATCCTGGGCTTTGAGAGAAGAGTTGAGCTGGCTTTGCCATTTTATTCTTTCAGCAACCCACGTGACTGTGCTAGATCTATAAGTTTATATCCAAACGCCAGTCTTTTGTGTTTCATACACAGAGTCCCCGTTACATTTCTTTGGGAGAAAAAAATATTTGGAGCTATTGTTACCAAGCGGTTAAAATAGACCCAATGTTACCGTGCTTTTAGGTGGTCTTAATATTGTAGGCGAGTGTTCCAGGGTATTTGAATAAACTATATATCTCACGAACTATTACACTAACCCTAAACCTAATCATAATGCTCCTGAAGCCACTTGGCCGGATATGGAGCTTCTGGAGTCTGGAATCTAGATCTAGAATCTACAAAGTCTAATCCAATGTCCAAAGCCTCTGGTTGCAATAGACCTAGTCAGTGCAGTTATTATTATTTTGGATTTTGCTTTCGCTGTGCTTTCCAGATAGTTATGGAAGAAAAGAGAGAGCGAGAGAGAAAGAAAGGAAACTATAATATGCGACAGACACTGAAGTGTAACGGAAAAGACAGCTTATAGGGAAATTGGTGATAAGATACTGAGGTTTTGATCCACCATATACCCTGGACTTCGAGAGAAGATTCTGTCTGTCTAATTCTCTGAAGCAACCTCACTTTTTTGGTTTGCATTGATACATATCCCATATCCAATGTCAACGCCTAGCCAGTGAGAAAAAAAGAAAGAAAGAAAGAAAATGAAAAAGAGAAAGAACGAAAAGAACAATGAAACAAAAGACAGAACTTAGTACAAGACAAATAACACTGTGGATAAAATTGAAGCAAAGCAGAAATATAATTTCTGAAGAATTTATTCTCAGTTTTGTTTTGTTTTGTTTTTTTGTTTGTTTTTTTTAAAACCCTTTTTTTACAGGACTCCACAGATTTAGGTGCAACATTATAAAACATGACAATGATTATGACAAAGGAATTAGATATGATAGTTTCTGAATCTCTGAATTTGTACATATTTATAAGGTTTCTTCACTCCATGGCATATGATCTCAACATAGAACAGAAATACATTTATGTATACGAAAATTCACTTATGTGAGTAAATTAATGTAACAGACCAATTAAAATTGCATCAAAAAACAAGTAAACACTAGCCTGACAGCAGGCTTTCCATACATTCCATTCATGTAAAACCATATAGTTGCAAGAATGTATAATGTAATTCAAGCAATGATTAAATATATATATTTCTAAAAATAAGTATCATGTTCTTTGGTGCTTTGCCATAACTAATACACCCATAATGAAGAAATTAGCTGCAACCTGTGGCACTCAAATAGTCACTGTTTTCAACTTTCATAAAGGCAAATTTTCTTTCACAATAAAATGTTATTATGCAAATGGGAATAGAAGCTAATTTTTTGTGATATGAGGATATCATGAAGATCTCTTATGCAATGGACAATGTATAGCGATTGTTTATCAACAATATTATTCATCATTTCATTTTAACAAAATTTACCATACACAAGGCACTGTAAAGTGCATTTATCTGTTAACATTATTATTGACATGAGATTTTTTTTCCATATATGTAATCAATTACAATACTTAAACATAGAACATTTCACATAAAAAAAGTAAAGCGAAAAAACCCCAAAAAACTGTCATATTAGTATGGCAAAATAAGCACAAACCTCTCAGCTTGTTTGCAATCACATTGTAAATGTTCTGTGCTATTCTGTATTGGGTCAAACTTCAGTCCTGATCTGTTCTACATTGTCACCTAATTTTGCTTTAATAATTTTACCTATTCATGGGTGAAATAATTTATGGCAGTCCCTCTAAAAAACTTCATTATTAAAAAAATTTATGAAGAAAAAATAAAATACATGTACTAGGCACTGATCACTCTCAAATTTTCAAGTCTCAAAGTTTCAAAACCTGAAATTAAAATAAATATGAACTGTCACAGACTTGTTACAGTAAATGGTTAACAGAGACAACAATACAGAGGTGTCATAGCTGCATCACTGTGTTTGGGAATGGTCTCATAAAATACAAAAAGGGTCAACAATTTTCATTCAACTTCATTTCATTACTTCTCATCTTTCCTCTGCAAAACTTTATACAATGATCTCATATAGCAAAAAAACATTACAGTTGAAAAATAATAAGTATGGAATTAAATGTCAAGATTTTAAAAAATAAGGGAAAAAAAAGAAATAAGTAGGGAATTGTATAAAGTGATGCAATTTTTAAAAATGCTGGAATTTATAATTTGAGATGAGTTATGATGTGAAAGTTAAGTTTGCTTTAGATAATTGAAGTTCTCAAGAGTTATCACATAAATTGCATAGGTTTTTTTCTTTAATTCACTCACTTAAAAAAAATGATCAAGAATGATAAGGTATGAATTTGTGCTTTGGATGGATACAAAAAAAAAAAAAAGAATCCTTTGCCAATTCATCAAACTTATTCAAGTTTTCATCGGCTGTTAATATCACAGATTAATTTATCATATTGGTAGCAATTTAAGTGACAAATTCATCCATTTGCTGTCAATCACACAACCCTATTTTTCACTCTGGTAGGCCTCAGATAAAAGCGAGATGCTCAACCAGATTCAATTTTTAGCTCTGTCAAATACTCAGCAGTCACACTAGCAGCATAACCAAGAACATCCAACAAAACAAAAAACATTTCATAGTCACAAATGCATGAGATAAACATTAACCAATCCAGACAATCAAGCTATGTCCTGACTAACAATGGAATATAAGAGTCATTATTTATAACATGACACAGAACTGATGGGGAAAGCAACTTAGTTTGATTAGCCGTGATCGTGATCGTGTACTGGGCTAACAATAACATCTGGGGATATCAAGCAGCTGAGTAATGAGAAAGAAAAAACAATCAACTGTACAAAATGCATTGTAAAATGCCCTACTGTATGCACTGTCTAAGTGTCATACACCTAACTGTATGAAACAGCAGATCATAACATTTCCAATGTATATGGATTCTGCATTCTACATGTAAAACTGGAGAAAGAACATTTTTTATGACATATCATGATGAACACATTCAGAAGTTCCTCTTTTAAACATGTAGAAATACAAAAAATCATACACAAAGTCAGCAATTTCTGCATAGGCAAATTAAACTATAAAAGAAATGCTGAACGCACTAACAAACCCCTTAAATGGACCTTTCACTTTTATGAAAAACATCTATTTGGGAACCCTTTGGCGGCAAAAATAAAGTAATGATGAACTAAAACAAAAAATGAAAAAACATGAAACTGTATGCAAATTATAAAATGAAAAAAGGGTATGAAACGCCCAGATGCCATTTATCAAAACTATAAGTCATTCTGGACCCTCTCATCCAATGAACGCAACTCACTCATGATTTCTTTGGGGAGATCCTCATTGACTTGCTCATCAAAATATTTGTAAATTGCATTGACCTCATTTTCCCAGAAGTCTCTAGGCAGACTGAACAATGCCTCCAGATCTACCGGCTCCTCCAAACCGTCAAGGTCCAGAGAATCAAATTTGGGCACGAAGCCGATGGGGGTTTTCTTGGCAATGTCCTCCCCATCACATCGGCGGACAATCCAGTCCAAGACACGACAATTCTCACCAAAGCCTGGCCACAAGAAGTTGTTGCTGGGTCCCTTCCTGAACCAGTTGACATGGAAGATCTTGGGCAGGGTCAGATTTTCCTGCTTGCCAAAACTCAACCAATGCTTAAGATAGTCACCAAAGTTGTAGCCGAAGAATGGGCGCATGGCAAATGGATCATGCATGATCTGTTTGGCTGTAGAAAAAAAAAATCAACATATTGTTATTCAACCAAATGAGTACACTATCGATTAAATAATTAGCATATCCCACAAGTTTCCAACTCCATTGGTTTAGCACACAAAGAACTTTAACTGCACTTTTCTCTCTAACACAATGCAACACCAGAAGAAAAAAATATGAACGGGTGAAGACTTTTCTGGAGCGTACTCTTACTGACATTACAATGGCATAAATATTTGAAGATGTCCCCATAAAATAATCCCCTGAACAAAAAGACATTAGAAAATTGAGAACAATCAAGACTGTATTTCATATAAAACATTAATGAAAAACTGCAAGATGAGGAGAGCAATAATGGCAGGTGCTTGGGCAACGCATAGTGATTGCATGTCTTCCAGTTTTCTTACCTTTGTGTTCAGCAGCAGCTGTTGACTCAGATCTCATGGAAGCTCCCACAAAAACACCATGTTGCCAATCAAAGGCTTCATATACCAGTGGCACACCTGTGGGACGTCGGCCTCCAAAGATAATAGCATCAATGGGCACACCTTCTGGAGACTCCCAGTCAGGATCCATGATGGGGCACTGGGCGGCAGGAGCACAGAATCTGTTGGTCACAAATAAGCAGAGATATACATATTTGCCTTGATCATCTCCAATCAAAATCAAGTCTTGATATTCATGGGCATTTATGACCATATAGTCTGAAGGATACTAAAAGGGTTCTTTTTAATTTCAGTTAATTTAAAAAAGTCTGCAATTTTTTTTGCCTTGGACCAACTGGTTTCTCACTTATCAATAAATACTTAAAAAATTGCTATAGATTTTGTAGTTGACAAATCAGATTCAGCAAATGTTGATAATTTCCTAAATTCTGCAACATAGTTCTCAAATGAAATTTGGCTGCTGTTGCAATTTTCTAGGTCAAAGCCTCACCTGGAGTTGGGATGGGCGGCAGGTCTATCTGTTTCTTCCTTCTTCCAGTCCTCGTCACCTAACCAGGATCTAATTTTCACTCCCTCTGAGAGCTCGTTCTCCAAGCCTTCCCAGAAGACACCTCCGTCACTGGTCTCTGCCACATTGGTGAAGACTGTGTTGGATCTGATTGTTTCCATGGCCATGGGATTTGTCTTCATTGAAGTACCTGTCAGATGAGACGATGGATAAAATGGCTATGATGCTCAGTTTATATGGCAAACACCGGCTGAAAGTTCAAGCCCTGTTTTTTTAACTTTCTCTCATTTTCAGGGAAAAGTGAAAAATGGTAGTCTTTGCTATTTCTCATGAACATTATTATTATTATTTCTCAAAATGAGTTCTGAACTGATTGAATTCTCATACAGATCACTTTAATGAAGTAAGTTATTATACCATATAATGAATTAAACTTTCGAAGGACATCAAAAGAGCTGTTTATACTTTCACTATCTATATGTAATTTATTAATATGAAATACTGTTCAAAACTTCATAAACTGAAATATCTAACAAATATCACAGAGCAGCTTACCTGGAGCAACACCAAAGAAACCAGCCTCTGGGTTGATTGCACGCAAACGGCCTTGTGTATCAAAGCGCATCCAAGCGATGTCATCGCCCACACATGTGACTTTGTATTTGCTAAGAGTTGGTGTCAACATGGCCAAGTTGGTCTTGCCGCAGGCACTGGGGAACGCTGCTGCAATGTATCGTTTCACTCCGGTCTCTCTGTTCTCAATGCCCAAGATCTGAATTTATGAAGCAACAATTTCATTTTTAAAATTCAAAATTCACCTGTAACCTACTCATTTCATTTGCACAAGATCTCAACAGAGTTCTATGGTAAAATGTCAGAGTGTTGAATCCTTTAACTTTACACTATTTTTTATCTTGTAAGCTTTTCAGAGTGTCAAAAACTTCAATTAAATATTTCAATGTTTACAGAGATTAAGTCCCCCAAGTTTTACAAGTATCAAATTTTCCTGTCAAACATTTTTTTTTTCTTTGTGCAAATAACCTTCTGTGAAAACGATTTGGAACACAAACTCACCAACATATGTTCAGCTAACCATCCCTCTCGCTGTCCGAGAATGGAGCCAATACGGAGAGCAAAGCATTTCTTGCCCAAGAGTGAGTTCCCACCGTAGCCACTGCCGAATGAACAGATTTCGTTTCTCTGAGGCAGATGAGCCACAATGGTCATTTTTGGGTAGCATGGCCAGTTGTTGTGGAGAGGAGCTGGAAAGAAAAGAATTTAATACCAATATTATGTAAGCACTGGAGTTGGCAAGACTGACAGCAGGGAATTTTAGAAAAAGCTGAAATTCTCTGCCAGCCATAAACTTTAATAAATAAAACTTTGTGACTGCTACGAAGTGAAACAGCTTTTTAAGTGAGGAACTCAAAATGCATAATGTAAAAAAGAGATAAAAAATCTCTTTAACATGTACAACAATTTTAAAAACAATACTTTCACTCAAAGTAAAAGCTACTTAAAAAAAAAACACAAAGTAAAAGCTGCTTTAAAAAAAAAAAAAAATCACAGGTCATGTGATTGCCTGAATTTTATGATTACATTGGTGGGTTAGAATATAGACAACACAAAAGTTCTTGAATCCAACACCAGGTAGATACAAAGAAGGAAGTTTGCAACAATAGAAAACTAACAAACAACAAACAAAGTAAAAAGATTTTTAAAAAACTACCGAAAAGGTTAGCAGAATAAATTTCATTGACAATCTTCTGTGTATCAGTTAGTTGAATGCGTTAAGAGATGTTACAGACAGATGATTACAGTTGACACTGTAAATTAATGAGATGAAAGAAAAGAACAGAAACAAGACAGCATTGATTGCCTGGCATTAGTGTACACTAAATCAGATTCTATTTCATATATCCATTCTTGCAGAATTATTTTTGATTTGAGTAGGAGAGAGAATGTTAATAAAAAAAGAGTTGTTCCCTACCACAAAATCGAACATGCTGACAAAATTACTTACTCATGTAAGAGTCTGAAAAGAGATTTTGCAATGATGCCCTCATTTAGTGGGATAATTTTCATTGTCAAACACCTACTTAGTTAAAATCTTTCAATCTAAGCATGAGCAAACCAAAGCTGCGACAACCGCTATCTTGATTCTGTTATTTCTTTCCATCAAACAAAGCTAAGCAGGCTGACAATATAGCTATGAGCAAAAACAGAGCAAGTCCATAGTATGAGACCATAGATGATGATATCTGGTGCAAGCAAAACCAAGAGTTCAGCTTAAACTCCAGAAGTTGAGTTTACAAAATGAAAGAAAAAAAGAATTATTGTAATTACATAAAAATTATAAATGAATTACACAAAATTTCAATGGAAACAAAAACAAAACAAAACATAAACATAAGAACAACTGAGAAGCCTCATAATATCACTTACAGGTAAGGGGGAGGGGTCGACCAACAGAATGCAAGCATTTAATAAAGTTGTCATCCTGCAAGGCTTTGAGGACCTGGCTGCCCATTCGGGTCATGATTCGCATGCTGGCCACAACATAGGCCGAGTCTGTCAGCTGAATGCCAATCTTGGATAAGGGAGATCCCACAGGACCCATACTGAAGGGGATCACAAACATTGTGCGACCTACAGCAGAGAAAAGATGAAACAATCAAAATGCACATAAATGTTATACCAATGTTTCCTGATAATAATAACGGTGATAAATAATTATTGTGATTGTATAGTTACCTAATGCTACATTGCCATGTCGCTTTGGATTTCAGTACTTACATGCTAAATATGCAAATCAAAGATAAAAAAAAAAATATGAGGGATCATAAGAAATACTATCAACTTTCAGTTATTTAAGTGCAGTGTATTTACTTTCAAAACATTGTTGCATACAGTAACAAAAAGTACTGAGTCTGGGAAGGACTTCCTCACCTTTCATACAGTCTGGGAACCTCATGTTGAGCTCGTTGTCCATATCCTCTGGATCCATCCAGTTCCCGAGCTGGCTCTTGGCTCCATACTTGGGAGTGGGGACTGTGTCCCTCTGTAACTGGGTGGAAATGTAGGTCAGCCTTTCCACACGGGCCACATCTGCTGGGTCTGTTCTAGCCAGCCAGCTGTCGGACAGATAATCAAAATGTCTATAGTTATTACCTGCATCCAGGCTTTTGACAAGGACACAATGTCATTTTTTTTCTGTGAAAAAAACTTGCATTGAAAACCTGCTTGAAATTATATTTATACTGAACCATTCTAATACATAGCAAATAACATACTACTAATATTTTTTTCTAATTACGTGCTGATAAGTGTCCCCATACATTGTGCCATGAAGTGGATTCAAAAGAATAGTCACCATAAACGTATGGCTACATTATGCCCGTGGTAGCAGATGGTTAATGTAGTTTTCTTACTAACATCACAATGTTTTTTGTTTTTGTCCACAAGTTGGATTAGATGCGTCTTTCAAGTATACCTAATGCAGGAATAGAAAAACTAGTTACAGCTGCTGTCGTGGTTCATTTAATCAGTCAACGACATTGCTAAATCAAGTTTGTGCCTTCCATCCAAAATACATCTGGGCGTATTAGATCTAGATCTAGGTCTACTTTCTCTCAGCGTGCAAGTACCGCTAGATCTCATCAACCACTGACTGTCATGGGCTTTAGTGTGTGCGTGTGTTTGTTTTGTGTTGACAAGCTATACTGCTGAATTATTTGAAATCTATAACAGTCTAGGTCGGCTGCCACGTTTCCTGTGTAACGTTTCCATTTCTGTTATTCTCGCTCTACTGAGGGCTTGTTTCATTGCCTTATTTATCATTCTGGGCCATCCTACTGACACGGCGTCCTTGTCCAGCCGAAGCCGCTTGGCCTATGCATTTTGTAAGCACCTTGTATGACCCCAATTGAAAGCATTACTACGGCGATGTTGCAGCACATGCCGACGCCATACGGCGACACGACATCCCTGGCCTAGAAACGCTCAGTTCTACTCTCTTCATCCCCCCCACCCCGTCCTCCTATTTGTTTTTCCACTCCTATTCCCATTCTTGAGGCTAACAGCGCGACACAAAAGTTCAGTTATTGACCTGCTGTCGTGTGTCGTGGAACATTTACTAAAGAGAAAGTAGGTCGCGTCCCAGCCCGGGAACAAAGTTAAAGTTACACGCAGACCAATAACACGGTGTTCATATTGTGAAGCATTCTCCCTGACATGATTGTCGTTCCCATGCTCTAGGACTACAGTTCAGTGCCCCAGGTCTAGAAAATAGGAAGGCCTTATCTCATACTAACTGTAGCTCTCATCTCATGTTAACTCCTCCTTCCTTGTTGATCTCTTAACCTCTCAACAAACCCATCGGTTTCATAAATCTGCAAAATGATCTTATCAACTAAAAAAAAAAAAAGTTATAACTGCTACTGAAGAGAGAAATTAATCTGATGTTTATCCCCTAACTGAATTTTCCATTAAAAATAGAATACTTTGATTATATTCACCCTACCATTTGCTTAGAACTGTCCAAAAATGGAAGTCACAATTGGAGAAAAGCCATGGATTATTATATATTTGATGTATGAACTACCTGAAATGGTCTCTGTTAGAAACAGAATAGAATTTGCAAATTCCTACAATGCTGATGAAATATGGACACACAAAAAAAGAATATATAATCTATTGCTATAGATCTGTTTGCTACATTTGGCTGACTTACCAGTTTTCATATTTGGGAAGCCTTTTGAGAATTCCATCTTTCTGAAGCATGTATGTCAAAAGTTCATTCTCGCGTTCTGATCCATCACAGATATGCAGGGTGTCTGGTTTGCAAAGTCGTACGTTCTCCTCAACATAGTGCCTGACTTTATTGGGGAGCTGATTAATATCACCATAGATAACTCTATATTCTCTCTTCTGATCATCAAGGGAAGATGTGAGAGATGCTGCCTGTTTGATGAAATTTGACTTCTTGAGAGGATGAGTGTTTCTCAGGAGTCCAGAGGAAATGCTGTGAACAGAAACAAAACATGACATTAAATGAGATATCCAAGCAAGTTTTCACTAAGCTACCCAGCTTCTGAAACTTTCGGAATTTCCAAATTTGCAGTTTGGTAGAATTTCAGGGTTTACTGTGAAAATACTACTTCCTAATTACAGTTTAGGTTACCTATGCAACAGACTGGGTCTCTATCAAGCACATCACACTGACACACCAAGCCACAGTCCATGTAATGTACTACGGAAAACAACTGGTCTTCTAGCATTTCCAAGAAGCTCATAAAAACCATTGCAAAGCAAACTGACTGAGATTTCTAGATCTGCTCGTCGTTGACTTTGCATTCACTAGAATGCTTTCTGAGCAGTTTGACATAGCCTAGATCAAGGGAACGAAAACTGGCTACTTTTCAACACTTGCTTCTCATTCCACGCCAATTAGTCAACGTGGAACGAGATGATCACTACTTTTATTACAAACCAATAAATCCTCGTTTGTGACCTAGCAAAATAACTGAAACATCTACTATTCTTTCACACCTAGCACAGTTAATACAGAAAAAGACATATTATTGAAACCGATTTTGAAACTGTATGCAAATCATGAGGTCAGAGATCTGTGTATCAGGAAAACGAAGGCGTGGCATTTCGACGCGAGACGCAAAAACAACGCATTTCTTCGCAAAAAAAAAAACAACAACAAACAAACCAAAAACCTTGAATAGATCTAACTGAAATAAAAATAAACAACATTACCGTGATAGTCTCGTCAGCCAAACCATTTTCTCGAAGTAGTTGTAGATTTAAGTAGAGCTCCAGCTCATAAAACGTGGCTCCTTCGCGCTGTCTTACTCCTAACAGCCGGAATCTTTCCTTCGCGGCGGCTGGTGTGTGTTCTCTCTAATTTTAGCCTGTCCTAGATAGAGTCGGTGGTGTAGTAATATTCGGTTCTTCTAAGCATACAAATACTAAAATCAGCTGTTGATCCCAGTTCCTCTATAGGGTTAGTCTAACGCTATCGGATTCCTGAGAATGAGTAAGTAGTGGTCGCCACGGCTTCTTAGGCCAGTTGTCGTACACGTGGTGTCACAAGAAAGAACTGAATGACACTCTCGGACAGTTTTATACGTAACGCAACGCGATCGATTTTAGTCGGGCACAGCGTAAACTGCCGAGCGCTCTGTGCTATTTCTTTTTTTAACTGCGTCGAATCCGCGCGATTCCATTGGTCAGCGTTTTGAGGTCACTCATATCAGCTGTTGACCTATTTTCTAAAAATGAACGGGGATTCCAAGTTCAGCGCATAGAATCCCAGCTGGCTGTTGGTGAAAGCAGCCTGTTTCGTTCTTGTAGACTATTGCAGGAACTGATTTTAATGTTTACAAATAATACAAATATAAGCCTAGCGAGTATAGTTTACAACAGCAGAGTCAAAGTTTCATATTTAACAACGAAATCTCTCTTTCTTTTTTTTCAAAGTTATTATTTATCATAAACAGATACGGATTTTTTTTTAAAATTGTGATTTCGATGGACAGCTGATGCATCTGGATCGGCGAGAGAAACTAGTCTAGATAATGAATAATGTCAAATGAAGTCAAAATAACAACAAAAAACTCTTACCTTTCCTCGCAAATTGTGCTTTTAACCTCGTCTGTTTCCGGCATTGTGAATATTTGGGAGATAGAAGGTTGACTGTCGAATTCGACAAAAGGGTTTGTAGTCGCTGTAAATGCTGTTTCATATTATGTGGAGAAAACTTGGCAGATCAATCAATTTATAGAGAAACTGTGTCTCACGCGCACGTAGGTCATGTGAGGAAAGCGCGGAGGGATCTACAAATTTGTTGGCCCGTGATTGGTCGGTTAAATGAAGCAATTATGCAGTCTTGGATCTGGGTCAGACCCAGGCCGCAGGTTTGGACTTTGACCTGGTATTCCCCACATCCAGTTGGAACTGACGGGGAATGGTGACCTCATAGCGAGACAAATAACTTATTTGCAGTGATACTGCTGACTGAGTTTGCGAAGAGAGCAACTCGGTGGCGCGACCGGTATACAAAAAGAGCTTTTTATTCGTTCTAACACGATTAAATGAATCTTGGTCTTTGAGGCCGAAATGAAAGATACAGTAAAATTTGTGCTCTTTTTCATAAAACTCAGTCGATTCAAAGATGTGAACGAATTTGAAATTCATTTGATCCAGTGATAATCAACTAGACACAGAACGGTGCAATTCGTTTGCCGTTTTGCAGTCAGTACTGAGTTTCAGGGATTGGTGTATCACATACATTAAAAGACTATATCTCACAGCTCTTTCAGTCTATACAACTGGTGCTTTTCTAGAAGTGCTATTTACCTTGTAAAATTATTGTTTTCAAAGTGATACCAGCATCTCGCTGTCTCACAGAATGAAGTGACGTTTGAAGTATGTAACTAACTCTGTTGTGTGGACAAATGAATAAAATGTGTTTGTGTGTCTCTGACATTTTGTTTCATTATTTATTAGCTTTGTTTGCTGTTTCTGTTTGTTCTTTTTAGCGCAGGGAAACCACCATACGAGTACAACTGACACAATTTCCTCATGATATTTGGCAAAAAATATCTGTTGTGTATCTTCAATTTCATAATTACAAAGATATGCCAGCTGCATAATAACATGCACGCCTGCCACAAATTTGTAACGGTTAGGGTATTTATTTCGCTTTTCAGCCTTCTGCGGATGGTTATCTCATATAAATTTGTGAATAGAGAGTGTGACACAACTTTCAAAACTTTTTTCTTCTTTTTCTCCCGCCCTCTTTTTTAGTTGAACGAAAAAGTGTTCACACAACTTGTTTAGGGCTGTTTATTATATTTACATAGCAACAGTGCAACAACAATTTGTTTACGCAGTCTATTTTCATTTACTTTCTTTTTTAGGTCCTTGTTTTGAAGTATGAGACTCGCAGTATATTTGATTTTTACATGACCTTATTTTCGCTGGTCATTCACAGAGCTGATCTATCGTGTATATAGATTTGTGTCCAAGTGTTCATGTATTGTTTCTCAAGTTATCTCTTATGAAAAGACAAATGCAACGAGTTCTTGTTGACTGTCAGCTTTCACAATAAAATTGTAACACATGTAATGCCGGAAAAAAAAAAAAGAATTCCATTTTGAACATAAACTGGTTGTCGCCTGACTGCTGCCCATTCCCACTGGTTTGCCTCCAT
>JBCEWB010957516.1:0-15327 GCA_039654565.1 Peronia peronii
GATAGATAGATAGATAGATAGATAGATAGATAGATAGATAGATAGATAGATAGATAGATAGATAGATAGATAGACTACATTCATGTAATAATATGAAATACGTTAGTATAGTTGATATAAATAATATCCTTGCTAAAATTGATGGAGATAAAAGGGATGAGGTATTGGTAGACGAATGTTAAAGTGGAATGTTATTGTAGTTGAAGCATGTTGTTCCGGGATGAATCTCCTGTCAATAAGGTTGAGTTGGCCAAGACCTGTGGAGATGTTCAGTTCAGGCGAAATACTTGGTTCTTGACGCATGAAAGCTCAATATCCTGACTGACGATGGTCGTCTTGCATATTGCTCATTTATTTATCTATCTATTTACTTAGTTAGTTAGTTAGTTAGTTAGTTAGTTAGTTAGCTAGCTAGTTAGTTAGTTAGTTAGTTATTATTGTTTGCTTTTCATATTTGACTGACGACTATATCATAGTGGGAAAATCTTTTGTGTCGTAATGAATTTTAGGTGTTTTTTTTGTTTTTTTTAAATAGAGACCATCGTTTAACTTTTTATTTTAGTGCCTTTCTAAAGTTTTATCCGGGTTCACTAAGGAAAGACATGGCATGAAGATTGTTAACCATACTTTCAGATAGACGGACAGAAAGACAGATAACTGGGCCAAAGGAGATGACGGGCTGACTGACGGACAGACATGGAAACTGGCGAACATGCATGCACTGAGGGCAGACAGACAGACAAATAGAGAGACAGACCACAGAACCGGCCTAGTTTCAGACTGATGTATGGACAAACCCATGGGTGAATGGATGGATGGATGACGGATGGTTGGATGGATGGGTGGATGGATGGATAGGTGGATGGATGGATGGATGGATGGATAGATGGATGGATGGATGGATGGGTGGATGGGTGGTGGATGGATGGATGGATGGAGGGTGGATGGATGGAAGGACGGATGGATGGATGGATGGATAGGTGGATGGGCGGATGGATGGATAGGTGGATGAATGGATGGATGGATGGGTGGATGAGTGGATGGATTGATGGATGGGTGAATGAATGGATGGATGGATGGATAGGTGGATGAATGGATGAATGGATGGATGGATGGATGGATGGATGGATGGATAGATTGTAAATGAATAGTTGAATGGATGGATGCCTCTTCCAGCTAAACACTGTATTATAACTACCAATAATGTACTTGATAACTCCTTCATGTCTTACTTTCTGACAGCTCTAACGACCCCCTTACGCCTATGCAAAAGGCGTCCTAAGGTGTGCTGTGAACAGAAATCACTCAACGTTCTCAAAAACACTCTTTGATTTGACCTCTCTTTGCTTCAGTGACCATCCATTCTTTTCCCCACGCCTATTTTGTAACTCTTGCGAACATTTCAAGTTGCGGTAACTCGCAGTTTTTCCCAGTTCCTGTTCCATTTATTTTGGCTTTTTTTCATTTCCCCACCTACTATCGGGGAATTTCCAGGGACTTTTCCTTTGGTCAGTGGAATCCATTGACTGTACATACATTTTTGAAATGCTATACATAGCTGTATTGCGACATATTGGTTCAATCAAATGATTAGTCAGCAATAGGTGTTATGTCTATCTTGTTTTCATCATCAGTATATGATGTTTCTTTAACCTTAGAAGTATCAAAGTACTGACGAGCACAAAGAGTGAACTGTTATCTGTTCCTTGGCGATGTTGTCGGAGCGTCTTTAAGATGACGCCACAAATCTTCGCCAGCCCTCTCTGTTTTCCACTGCTCTTTGAGAATCAGGAAATCATATTGTCTTGCCATCTCTTCCTCTGTCCTGTCCTTCTGCAGCTGTCTCTGACAGCACCATGGAAGATGGTTTTTTTGCAAGGTCTGACAATAGGGACACATGGTTGTACAATCTTAATGTTCGTGTCTTCACTGCAACGAGAAGATTCTTGTGAGATATTACAGCACAAAGAGGTGTTCACTAAAATTTTCATTTTAATAACTTTCAATAAAAGTATATGTCTTTCAATTAAAAAAATATATCGCTTTTAGGCCTAAGCTGTCATTGATGGAACATGAACAAATATTACTGTACGAACATTGGTACTTCCTCGCAGTTTCCTCTGATGTAAAGAGACAAATAATAATAGCATTAAAAAGCCCTTATAAAACGATTATTCCTGCATAAAATAACCTTTAAACATTATAAAACCTGTTATTACCTCGACAGACTCAACGAAGACTCATATACCTTTCAGCTTTCTGGGAAGCATACAAGGCGGTTGCCTGTTAGGCGCTCAAAATTCTTATCAATCTAACATTAACATTTTCTCTGCACAATCGGGGTATCATTAAGAAATGTGTGTAATTGTCTTCCCCAAGGACAAAAAATGTCGGGGCCCGATAGGATTCGAACCCGGAATTTTTGCTCCCGAGTCTCACTTCCCAATCCCTGTGTCACTGACAATGAGGAAAAGGTCAAATCCACGAAAGAGCAGCAAGAAATAAAGATAGAAATAGGGGTGGAGATAAGTGAGGCAAAAGAGAGAGCTGGATGTTGTCTTGAGCTTTAGTGAAATGTTTCCAAATTAGAAATATCTCTTTCTTGTATGGCCTTCAGGCATTTTTTTTTCAGTTAGACTGAAATTTTATGAAAGTTTTCAGTGTCAAGAAAAGAAGTTTTGTTTTCTCTTGATATGTTTATGTACAACACACCACTCTAAAGATCTGTTGTGTTGAGAGTGGGGGGGAGAAGGGGAGATCAACGGGATTGGATCGCACTAGAAAAACGAGGCAGGCTCATGCCCATAAAATTTATATTTATATTTTACAATTTTCATATCAAAAGCCGACATGCTTCACTTCATTTTGCGGCGTCATTATGAGACATGAAACATCAATACGAAAAAAACAAAATCCAAACATGTGCATAAAATAACGCCATTAACCCAGGAGGAGTGTCAAGCGACCGGTCGGTTGCAACAGTAGGTCTTTATACTTTTGGCAAATAAGTTATCAAAGTTTGGATATTTTTTTGTTCTGTAACAGGAAAAAACAAAATATTTTGTATCAGATTCCAGCCAAAAACGTCATTTTTTCTGCTGAATAACATGAGGTTTTTTTTTTTCTCTTGTCTTCAGCAGTTGCTCTTTTTTAAATCAAAGGAAACCTTTCACTATCGGAAGGTTCTTTCTGGCTTTCTACCATATCAGCGGAATTTATTGACAGAAGTATACTTAACGTTTTCCTTCCAAAATGATATGGAAAGTATTAAAATTTTCTTGATTTGATAAACTACAGCTTGGCAAAGAAAAAGAATAACCATCTTGTTTTTCGTGATTTTAAGAAGTATCTACAAAATTTGATCAGTTTTTATAGGACTAGTGAGTGCAGCATTCACGTACAATTTTAACATCTGGTCAACAAGGTGTGAAAAGGATCTTATATTGAGGAAGATATGCATGGCTGAGATAAATAGGTTAGTTGCGTAAATTACCCCTGACTCGGAACGTTTGTAAATAAATACGTCAAAGCCGTTCTCTGATGCGTAGGCTATATGACTTGAATGTATTCCTAGTGAATTGTAATAGCAATCTAAAACAGGATGTTTTGTCTAAGTTTTGTCCTTAAATGGGTCTAGATTTTTTAAAACATATATGATCACTGCTACTATGTAAAACACAATATTGTGATTATCTCTAACAATTTTTGTTCGCTCTTCACTCGAGATTAAATCACAAAAGTACAAAAAAAGACATAGATGAACAAATTATGAACAAATTAGAGGAGCGGTCGAGATTTATACAGAAACTGAACTGTATTAGTATTTTATCAAACTATTAGGTTTGCTCAGTACATTCAGGTTTATTCTCTGGATTCACTTTATAATCGGCCTTGAACACACAGACAATGCAACATCACAGATGCAGCAGATAAGATGACATAAGATAATATAAGATAAGATGAACGTTATTTGTCTTCCGAATTAAATTTCATTCACAATTGACAGGACACAGTATACACGCGAGATACATTCATACTCAATTTGCATATAGACAAAAACATAACGAATCAGAACGTAAGAACAAAGTATATTCAAGAGGTAATGCCGCGTACTGCTGATGGCAGAAATTACTTTTTGTAGCCTCTCGATTAAGTAACCAAAGTAGGCAAAATTGACAAAGAGAGAGATGCCAGTTTATTGTCCACATTATCATAACAGTTTGATATAACATCACCACTGGTAAGAGTGGGCAGATCAGATTATTTCATTAAAGAGTAACATAATTTAAAGTACTGTTAGGTCAATTATCACCATAATCTGTCTTGACAAGTAATCATGGATATAGAGACGAGTTCCACTACTTTTAATAGCTCTGTTTTATCCATGGGCCATTTCTCTCATCCTGAATTTAATCACCATCACTCTGTGCCAATGAATTACAAATTAAAAGTATGGTTGCCCTTCTCGAAACTGAATATGTCAACCACCGGATGTACGATAATTCTTCAGCTTAATGCGTAAAATTTTACATATAAACTATTAATGAAGACTGCTATTCCATTCAAAACTTTTATCATCACCAAGTTTGTCGCTTATGTTATGTTATTATAGATAGGATAACTAGCAGTCTGTTTCTCGATGTTGATGCCGTGACTGTTCTATTATAAGGAATTTCCTACAACTTAAAGCATTATTACAGATAGCCTTCGCCACTCTTACTCTTTTTTTCTCGTTGTAGAATCAGTGTTAATCCAGGTCTATTTCGGTACGAGAGTCGATTACAGCATCCGTTTCAGTGTCTTCTCATTTATAAGCACAATTTAGCAGTCTTAAAAAGCGCTCAGCTTTAAGACATAAAGCTAGGATAGCTCTTTTAAATAAATTTATTTATGCTGGTCGAAGATAAAGTGGCCCAATATGTCTACAATTAGAAAGCTCAGACAGGGCAAAACTGATGGTGGTGCAATTTGCATTATGCTGATCTTTGTTCTCAGGGAGTATATTCTATCTGGCCGTTAAAGCAATTGGCTTAAAAATGATGATTAAAGACATAAATATGAAAAAAAGACTGGGTAAATATTTGAATTCAAACAGGATGATCAAATAGCGGGACGATCAATTAATTCACCTCTCGTTTTCTTTTTTACCAACACAAAAAAGTATTACAAAATCTTAACATATGTGTGAAAACCCCCAACCATATAGAAACATATAGATGCGCCATCTCTCGACCATTTCTATTTAACATATACATGATTTTATCTTCAAATCCGGATGAAAAAATACTTTAATATCGGGCCATTCCTCTTTGTTCACATCTCTCACATGGTCTAAGAACCTCCTGTATGCACTGGAAAGAAAAGAGATGGATTTTCAAAACGAAAGCGTTTGCTCAGCTTATATCAGACGTTAAAGTACTGTAATCAACGAAAGAGGCGATTCTCCAAGATTGTGGTCGACCTGAGTACAGGTGATGTGTATCAGTTGTTCATTATACCAAGCACACTGGTTTTGTTAATAGATCAGATTGTTATTTTTCTCTTTGTCTCATAGTGCTATTGGAAGCGTGAGGTCTAATGCTCTGACCATCGTATATAAATCAGCCTATGTTCTCTAAACGAGCAGGCTTAAATGTGTCACAAGTCCTTTAAATTGTATAAACTGTCGAAGCAGATGTTACAGATGGTTAAAAAAAATAAATAAGATATTGATATATGTAGCGTGAAGAGTCTCTCTCTCTCTTTTCATTCACCTCTCCCTTCTCTTTCTGCCTAGTCCATCTGGCTGTCTACCTGTCTGTCTGTCTGTCTGTCTGTTTGTCTGTCTATCTCCTCTTTTTTCTCCCACATTTCTCTCTTTTCTCTCCCCAGCCTGTCTTTCTCTTTCTTTCCTCCATTCCTTCTATTCCCTTTTGTTTTCTCTATTCGCCTCTCTCATTTATACCAGACAGATCTCCTTTCATTTCCCGCTACTGAATTTACTTGCCTCTACTTGCCAAGCTACTGACACATCAATGTATAGTTATGGCACATTAAAAAGTGCTTGATCTGCTATGACAACTTCATATTGACCTAGAGTACATACACAAGAATAGCAGATTCGGATGAGTCTCTATTTAAGAAGAGTAGTTGATGGAGAAACTTTGAAACAGGACTGTTGAGCGGACCAAGGTCATTGAGTAATGCACTGAGATAACCTGACCTGGGCTTGAAACGTGGCCTTCGTGAATACTACGTCTCGAAGACCACGCTTGAAGGCTGTTACTTTAATGTCACGGGCCGAGTTGAATGTTCAGCGATAAGCATAAGATATACATAAATATAATAATGCACACATTATTATTATATATATAAGCATAATGTGAAAGACAGTGTAAAAGGACTAGAAAACAATCAATTTATGGACAGGGCGTAAGACAAATAATACAGTTGAACTGGGAACAGTCTCTGCCCTGCCATTTGGACCATTTCGTGATCCAGTTAAGAAGCAGTTTGTTTGATGGAGCACATTACAAAGCGTATATCAACGGCTCTCTTGTAATTTCGCAAAGTTTCTGGATAGAACTAAATTAGCATCAGAGACGGTTCACCATGAAAAGAAAAATGTGAAGATAAGTCATGAAGAATAAATCTTTCATGTCAATGGTCTCGATATGAAAGAAAAAAAATTGTTATAAGCGCTTCATATTTGCAATTCAAATTGATTTCTAGATTTGCTTCATATTTAATTGTACACTGTACTTAATCCGGGCCGGGAAGCTAATGGAACAGAGCTCTCCAAAAGAAAGATGTCAACTGTTATGGACGTAAAACGCAGTCATGTGATTGTACAGGCATGACCAAATTGGTTAATCTAATTTTAGCTGTAAAATAGTATGCCAATCTAATGAATCAAAATTCCTTCAGATTCCGCTAGTACAGAAGGCTGGAAGCACTACATTACACTCCAAAAACTCTGTTACGATGTTGAGAACACAGCTTGATTAAGCCAAATCTGTAACACGGCGGAAGACATCGTGTAATTATGGTAAGGTCTAAACCTAAACAAGGAAGGTAAACTGATTTTCAAAAGTTGTCTTGTATTTCATGTCACCCTGCTTTCTCTGTCGGATATATGATGTGTCATGTTAGCAACACAAGAGCAT
This sequence comes from Peronia peronii, assembly GCA_039654565.1. NCBI lineage: Eukaryota > Metazoa > Mollusca > Gastropoda > Systellommatophora > Onchidiidae > Peronia > Peronia peronii. The sequence continues at coordinate 7,146 of JBCEWB010957516.1, forward strand.
AGATCTAAAGCTTAACAAACCTGGGGAGACTCGGTTTCTCTCAACCATTTCTATGCCTTAACTCATTAAATATGCATCAGTATGTTGAAATGATATACACTACACACGTTGAATTTCTTTTTGACTCAGGAAAAAAATTATTTTAAACACCAGCGTTTTCATTAGAGGACAAGTTTTATTCGGGCATCTGTCTTTTTATGAGATTTGACATCTCCTGCCGAAAAGATATATGCACTCCTTAAATATTTTAATTAGAAGACGTGATGATCATGGGCGATTGTGCAGTCGATACATATACACAGGATGTTAGGTTAGGTTATTCTACGCCTTCAGCCTCCTCTGGGGTGGTTATCTCGGGTGTCGAAATTCTAAACATTTAATTTTTATACTGGCGAATTTTCTAGAACTCAGTACGAAATTCTTACTTTTCACAGATATTGTATGATTGACGAACATGATTGTAGTATGTGTTTGAAGACTGAAGTAGAGAAAAAGGTAAAAGAAAAAACAAGTAATGAGAAAAGGCATGAAGAGAGAGAGAGGGAGAGAATGAGAGAGAGATGGGGAAAGGGAGAGAAATTTCATCGCCTGTGTGTGCATGAGGATGAGAAAAATGGAGAGAGAAAAACGAAGAGGGGGGAGGGCAAAGAGACAAAAAAGAGAGAAAGAGAAAACGAAAGTGAATATGTATGTATCAATGTCTTAATTTGTGTGAGGGAGAAGGGGAGGGAGGGGGGTAGGGGTGGAGGGAGGAGTGACTGGTGCGGGGAGGGCGGAGGGAGGGGGGATCATAGACGAGCGGAGAAAGACAAAGAAACATCTCCTGTAGCTATCAAATCAATCAGCTCCCCCACCCCCCTCCTTCCAGTTCTTTGTTTATGGATTGGACCCCCGAACTTTCCAATTTGTCCATAAATAAACAGGGAGAAACACTGAGTATTTCATAATCTGTTGAAGAAATGTCGCAACAAAAGACGTCAGGACAGTGCTCTGATCTCTTTCTTGAACGAAAGACTCTTATTATGCAGCTTCATATTTGCAATTCAAATTAATATTTATATTAAGTTTTACTTAATCAGCCACTGGGAGGTAAGTGAAATACAGCTCTATATGCACGTCGTATCAACTAAGATTTCAACAGCTCTGCACTTCTGGCTTGCTCTTCAGATCTGGCCTTGATAATGATGTTTAAATAGTCTCAACGGAGGCTGAATTTGAATCCATCACTCGTCCATGCAGCCAGTTCAAACAGAGTTTGAGTGAGTGAGTTCACAAATAAAATCTGTGGGGACTTTGTTTGTCCAAGTTGAAAGGCTGGCCTAAAAACATCGCAGTATGTCGAGAATTTGACAGAGCGCCAACTTTTCAAGGCCCAAAATGCACTTTAGTCTGCACTCTCTTTCCTTCTCTTACTTACTCTCAACCGTTGTAAAATCCTTCATGTTTCCTTTGTGATTCGGCAGACTCAAATGACAGACAAAACGCTATATAGCAATTCACTGAATCAAATTAAACGTGACTTTGTGCATAAGTTTCGAAAATCGGTGGTTTATGATGAAAACAAAAAAAAAAATAAAAATCCCTGTCTTAAATTGCACATCATATAGTAAAGTTGAGGTTTCATAAACATGGACACATGATTGGAAATTATGATAAGAAAAGGTGTGATGGTCGAGTGATTGCACATCTGTATCCCTGTGAATTTATGGTGATGTTTGAGATCCTTGGGAGATGAGAAAAAAAAAAAGTCGAATTTCTACTGTCGTGACTCAAGGGCTTTTTATTTCTCACATTCTTAGCCACTGATTTCTTGAACAGGGCACCTGATCAAGTGGAGAATATCTTAGGATTTAAAGGCTTCTTATAATCATTTTCATCATCCTCACACCTTAATATACAGAGCATTGGCTGCATATTCAAAAATCCAAACATGATGAAAACTTCTCCATTTCAGTCCAAGAATAAGTATTCCTCGTTGTCTTATCATCTTTTGCAGTTGATTCTGTGGCCAGATTGGATTCCATTCTTGTAGCACATCACGTAGTAACACATTTTGGGGCCAGGGACCAGTAACCCCCTCGTCATTGTCTTAACAGATCTTCTAGGTGACTCATGGCCTGCCTTTTAGCCTTTCTCCTGGTAGATTTCATCCTAGAATTTTGTAACACAATATCAGTGCAATCGCTAATCAGCTGTTCCAGGGTTTAGACCAAGAAAAAAAAAAACCCAGACAAATTGGATTTTTTTTCTAAGAAAGAACATTGTCATAATTCATTTACCACACAATCATCTCCTCCAGGTGACCCGCGTCCCATCTTTCTTTAAATATGAACTCCATTCTATGGCATATTTAACATCATCATTGTCATCGCTCCCTATCATTGCCAGGGGTATAGATCACGAGCCGCTCAACCTGACACTGAAACAAGTTCAACATGTTACTCCACGAGCAAGCACTCTTTTTCAGGTCATTATCTGTGCATCTCTTCAGATGATTCGCCCGCCTTATTCCCCCCACCCCCCCCCCTCCCCCATCTCATTCCTTGCGGATTCTATGTTAAGAGTTGTTAAACACACATCATCATTGTCATGACCAAAGACCTTCCACTCATCCCGATCCTGAAAATGTTCATCATGTCATTTCATCTATAATCGATGCATGTCACCATGCACACAACATCTACTTCTAGGTGATCTATGTCTTATCCCCATTCTCTTTCCTTGTGGACTCCATCTCAAAAGCACTGGAAAACACCAGGCAATGGGAAACGGATTGTGGTTGTGAATCCACCAGCAGATTTGGGCGTTTAGCCAGCTACATCTCTCTGTCCGATATACTCATGGGCCCAGATCCCTCCCAGATCCCTCCAGTAATCCGAGTATGTACAAACATTTGCTTTGGCAGTCGCCAATAACTTGACTTTTTCATTGTCTCTATATATATACATTCAATCTGAAAAGCTGTTGTTAAGGTGAGAAATGTGTTTAAACAATGAGAGAAAGGGAGCAAGAGAGGGTGTGAGAGAGAGAAAGAGGAGAGACGACAGAGAGAGAGAGTAGGAAGAAAAACAGGTGAGACAAACAGGACAGTTGAGAGAGACACAGAAATAGATAGAAAGAGAACGGGAAAAGAGTCAGAGAAAGGCAAGATTTATATGGGACAATGAATAAATGATTTGAATGGGTCAGAGGGAAAGGAGGAGAAAAGCTCTCGACAGAGACATGAAAACATAAACTACAAAGAACATCAATCTCACGTCAAAAGACTGAAAGTTGGATTGAAATGAGAGAGAAAAAGACAGGAGAGAGGGAGAGAGAAAGAGGAAGAGAGAAAGAGAGAGAGAGAGAGAGAGAAGGCTTGAAAGGGACTCTGGACTACCAGGGAAATCATTGCTCCAATTCCATTAGACCCCACTGATCGAATAATTCTTACTTATATTCAGTATGAATTTGTCGGGTATTACATAATATAAGAATACAACATAACTAGACCTAGTTGGCTCGTCGTTGGATCCACTCTTGTACGGATAGCTATCATTAGCGCTTCATTGTGGATGTCATTGTCTAGCCAAAGTGGAAAATGGAGAGGGGAGTAGTGGATTGTAGAGGAGTGGCAGTAGAAGAAAGGGAACTGACTTATTAACAATTAAGAAAGAACCTTTCAGAGTGGCTTATGAACGTTTGAATCTCATAGGTGACTCTTAGAAAGTTTCTCCTCAGCATCCTGAAGAACCGATATCAGTTTAAAGTATTTTACTCATATCTTGTTAACATTCACTTAATCATCTGTTATCTTTTCTGTCAATTTCCGACAACGGAATAGGCCCACTTCCTTGACATGTTGGAACTCCAAGATTTGTGTTCTTTGTTATCAGTTCTCTGTAGAAAAAGAAGTTGATCGAGAAATGTTCGTCTTTGAACCAGTTATTTCAGAGGATGTATTGTCTCACGGCTTAACTTCATAATTATTTTTTTTTACCATTCTTATTTATTGACATAAAACTCGATGAGACCAAATTGTCGCCTTGTAGGCAAGACGAAGACAGAAAATACTGTCAATGAATTTTAGTCTTATCAGAACATGTGATTAGTGTTCATAAACTCTAAATTCATCCTAATTGTCATCCTTACATCAATTGCTTGTGATCGAAACGAACGAAAGTACTTTTGATGGCTTCGCTTGTGATTAATTTACGATGGATTTGTTAACATTTTGGCTGAATAATCTCTAAGACTTCATATCAACTCTTAAAAGATGCTAATAAAGAAATTAACGGGGGTAAGGACAAAAATTACGAAAATACAACACATGGTATTGATATGCATCTTGTTAAGTCATTTCTTTTTCTTTGTTTTTCCTCAATGGAAGTCACTCCACCTGTATTTGCTGGTTACCTGATTTTATTTTTTAATTGGAGTTAAACTCTACTGTTTTCATTATTATCGTCACCTTACACAAACCGCTTTTAAATTTTAAGACGGACTGTCTACCGACAACTAACTCAATGCACTAAAAGAAACAATCAACAATCTGTAGAACTCGATATGTTAAAAATTGAACAAAGTGATGGTGTTAACCAAATTTTACTTTTTTACTCTTTATCGGCGAAATCATTGTCATCACCTCCTATCACTAAAATTCAAGGTATGGCCTGTCAACTGGTACTTACGTAATATAGTGAAAGAAGCAAAAATCAGTCTGGAGAACTGACAACTTCAAAAATTAAAATAAATTGGTGGAATTCGCCAAATTTCCGTATCGGCCTGGCTCTTCGTCACGGCAGCAAAGCATAAAATATAAAATGTAAACAGGATACTATTCAATATGACAGAAATTTCTAATTAAATGTTAAACATATTCTGAGAAATTTGCTGTTGTTGTTTCAGGCTAGTTTTCAGATCAACTTTTCAGGTCTTACGAAAGATGTTTTGTTCTCTATAGGGGGAGTTGGTATTGTTTGTTATAGTTACGAAAAAGTACAGGTTCCATAATATAATTTTACTTTTATCTGATACCAGTCATGTGATTACTAATCTTTTTTTTTTTCCTGGTAGAACTTGCATCAGTTCAAATCTACAATATCGTAAAGTAACATTGTGTAAAGTGTTGTGCTCTGTAACAGTTCTTGTTTTTGGTGCACTACTATCAGATATAAAAGAAAGTAGTGAGCTCAACAGTGTGTTATTCTTAAATTCTGTCAATTCTGCAGGAGATTGAAGAACGTGGAAATTGGACAGGAAAGCTTGATTTTATCCTGTCTGCCATCGGCTATGCCGTTGGCCTTGGAAATGTATGGAGGTTTCCTTATTTGGCTTACAGAAATGGAGGAGGTATGTATGCCCTGGTGGACTGGATCGGTTACAAACATTGTGAAACTATCGTGTGTTATAGGACTGATAGTTAGATAAACATGTCGTCAGAAACTTTGAAGGGAATCTTTTTCACCACATATTTGCTGTAACAGCTCAATCAAGAGACACAGGTACTTGAATTCTATTATTAGTTCATGTTTCAGTTCCACGAATGCAAATAACAATACATCTTCCTTTAACCCCTGTGCATGAGGAGGGTCTCCATATCATGATTTGCATGGCGAAGATTTTGTAATGTGCTCTGCGAATTAATTCTTTTTAGACAGGAAGCATTAACAATGAATTGCATTTGTTTTCATAAATCACTGACGAAATATAAATAACTAAAAATATTTTACCATCATCTTAGCCATTCAGGGTCATTTCAATGCTCTTGTCAACGGCTATGATGCTGAAATATTTTTTTTTTTAGAGTAAGATTACATATTAGAGGCAAAATTACCAGAAGTTAAGCTCTAATACTCATAAAAATGCTACTTGGGCTCCATTGTAGATAAGTAACACCACTATGTTCAACATTTCAGGGCGAATTGTTGATCTATTGAAAAGATCTTCTAAAACAGGTTAAATAGATTTACCTATCAAACAACGCAACTTTACAATTTAATTAATGTTTGATCTTCTCTTCTTCAAGACATTGACTCACTGTAATTATGGGATAATTATTCCCATTTCCCCAGCCTCCTTCTTGTTTCCGTACATCATTATGTTGCTCATCGCTGGCCTCCCTTTGTTCTTCCTGGAACTTGCCATTGGACAGTTTTGTTCGGAGGGTCCCATCACGGCTTGGAAAATGGCACCATTGTTTACAGGTGGGTGTGTCTTCAATCGCCCGCAGGCAACGCGTAACGGCATTTCCACTTCGGAATGGCTGATACTTATATTTTCCAAGTAAGAAAAGTTCTCAAGAAATTTCGCTAAGACCAGTAACCACTTGGAAAACATAGTTATTTCTCCGAATGCGTTCGCGAGTTCTGCTTTGGGAGAAAATAAACTGTAGATAAATTATATATTGCGGTTGAGATAAGATATCATAAACATTTTTTGTCCTGGAAAAAAAGGAAATTTCATTCATAGTTGATGAGACACAGTATGCATGTAATATACATTTCACACTTACATGTGGACAAAAATATCACATATAGTATCATCAGAACATACTCAAGAAACATACCTCATTATGATAAGCGTACCACTGAAAGCGGTAAAGAATTTCTGTAATGCTCCCGATCAGTTTACATGCAACAAACGCCGACTTCTTTCGGAATATTTCGATTGATTATAGTGTGGGTGCATAGAGTCCTCCAGAGCTATGTTAATCTTTGATATATATAGGCCTCTTGGTATAATCATCGATTTACCCATGATTTTATTTCAAAATTTTGTTTATTTTCTTGCGAGATTTATTTGTTATCAATCTGGCATTCTCTGGTATATTTTCCGTCCAACCTGTATTAATATCAAACGTTATAATACTAGGTATGGTAGATTTATAAAACATGTTGTTCAAAGTATTTTTAGTTTTCTAATAAAAGGTAAACGTTCATTCACATTTGACTGGACGAAAGAAGCGTGATCATGTTTGCATTTCAACTCCGAAATAGTTTTCATGTTTTATGTTGTTTAATGACAATCGAAAGAGAAATGCAGATCGTGTTGTTCCTCCCTCCACTTTGTTTCGAACACAGGATCTGTTGAAACAAAACTGCAATAATACCAAATTCAACGAGACGCCCACAAATCAGTATCTTTACCGTATTCTTAATTATCGATCACGCGCAAAATGTCCAACAGTCTTATAGACCAACAAAACAACAACAACAACAAATGGCTCTGGCCATCCTTTTGAAATTTAGGACGAATAACAGTAGATTCATGGTCATGGTTCCCGCCTACATAAACAAACAAAACTTTATTTAGTTTGAGATTTAAACTAATGAGGCAATGATCGTAAATCTCACTTTCACTCAAAACTAGTGCAACATTAAACTGCACCATGGTTTGAGTTATCTCGGGTTTACAGCCACACAAAACATCTACTGACGTTATCGTTAAACTTGTCAGTGCAAAATTTGTCAGCTTTTAGCGATAATATTAGACAATGCAATGCAATGAGTGACATGTCACCCCAGGATATGCAGAATAATGAAGAACATGCTAGCCGAACCTGTTGAGTAATATATTTGTATATTATATTATTAATGAGTAATAAATGATATGAAACTTATAATACAACAGCCTTTTGCATTAATTTTCCAGGCATCGGTTACGCCATGGTTATAATCAGCTTTGTGGTTTGTCTCTACTACAACCTTATAATCGCCTACGCCCTTTACTACATGATGGTATCGTTTGTCAACATGGATGACGACCTGCCTTGGGAGGGCTGCGACCATTCATGGAATACCCAAGAGTGCAGGGGGGAGCCCTTCCCCAAACTGGACGACCCGAAATACAACATGACGGACAGATGGATGCTGTTCTGGAGTGAGTGCTCAGGAGTAGACAGACTGACTGGCATGTTATAAACAGACAGATAGCACTCACTGCATTGCGTTACATGCTCTGTTTTTGTTACTGTTTTGTCGACTTTCAATATCGGAACTGACAGGACTAGGATGAATCAGTGATGAACTTTTCTTTTGTAAATTTGTTGTACATCAAATTCGTGTTGTTATCATTTCAGAAAATGGTATTCTTTGAATTAGAGTGTTCGAATCTGTTTTTTTGAAATCAAAATCTATCTATCTATCTATCTATCTATCTATCTATCTATCTATCTATCTATCTATCTATCTATCTATCTATC
>JBCEWB010957626.1:0-12615 GCA_039654565.1 Peronia peronii
GTGTGTGTGTGTTTGTGTGTGTGTGTGTGTGTGTGTGTGTGTGTGTGTGTGTGTGTGTGTGTGTGTGTGTGTGTGTGCGTGTGCGTTTTAGTCTGGAAATATTTGAAGCATGGTTTTCCAAAATACAGTAAATCATTTTTTTTTTTCATTTGTCAAAAATTGAGAAAATTCAATGCCTAACTGAGCTAACTTTTGCAACCTGTAGGATATTGTTTTGCTTCTTGAAGACCACATTATATCCATGTGCATTATCAAAATCAATATGGTTAAGCTCCCATTTAACAAATGAGACAAATTCACTCTAGAAATAACACCGACCCTCAAGTTTTGGAAAATTAAACTCTTTAACTAAACGGAGATAAGCACAGCTTGTTGTTAAAGTAGGTCAGCCTGGCCCGAGCAGCCTTTATGTCTCATTTCCGTGTCTGTGTATCTCCCTCCCTTGAGCAGGTCTGGGCGTGGACAAGCTGCAGGAGAAAGCAAAGGAACTGAACGACCATATCCGGCGTCTGGAAGGGGACAAGTATGACTTGGAACAGAGATTCAAGAGACAGCAGTACGATGTGAGTACTTTATGTTGTCGCCCCCATGTTACATTTTTTATTTTTTTGGTCTTTATTTATCTCATGTCCACGAGTATAATGATGTGTACAGTGGCTGACCTAATGTATGCCCTACATCTATAATTGTATGTATATAATTTCAACTTGATAAGTCCACCAATATGAGACAATCTATAGAATTTTTTAGATATGTTTTTGGTAAGCAATTAGTACATATTCCTTGAATCCAAAGGAAGAAGACAGTTAATGTGATCTTGAAACAGTCTTACATATTTAATCGTGAAAAACGTCGACTAGCTATTTTATAGCAGTTATTTGATACATATTTATCATTCATGGCTAGATAAACAACACGTTTCTTTACACAAGATTTTAACCATCCAAATAACTGACTCTTTAACCCTTTCATCACAACCTTCAGCAGATGCCGTTATTGTCCCTTCTGCCTCAATAATGCACTGATAATGCTGTAACTCCACATCAAACACAATGCCGGTTTGGCTTCCTCCTGAAGAGAAACTCCAACCCCATCGTCCCCTGCCCCCCCCCCCCCCAACATATACCCACACACACACAGACACAAAGAAAAACTAATTCGAGATAAAAGAAAAGAAAAAAAAGGAAAAGAAAACAATTACAAATACATTGGTTTTTGTTTCCGTAACCCACAGTAATGACGAAGTGCCGTTATTAATTGGCCTTAAATCCATACATTTACACCGCCATATTATGAGAGCAGTACTAGTGAAATTGCATCAGTCAGAGTTCGACCATCTTCATGGGCAGACTGGAGCAACGATAACTTCAGTCTGTGCATATGGTAAATGAACCACTCTGGAAAAACTATCGATTTCACAACATTTAATAGCCTTCTTTGCTGCATGCTGAACAACAGACATCGGCGCCACATGCAAAGGAGAGATACAACAGAGATTCGATGTCTATTTTGAAATTATGATGAGTATTGACTTACTGACCTATGTAGTATCACTCACTTATCAGATGATCGAGCTGGCTGAGCGTGCTAGACAGATGAACAAAGGCAAGGGAAAGCGCGGTGTCTCTTCTGTCCAAGTGGACGAATCGTAAGTGGTTGCTGTGTTTGTCAGTAGATCAAATATTCTTTGAACATGCCACAGATAGAAATCAATGGACACATTTGTTATGACAACGGATCTTCGCAACAAACTATATTTCACCAGATGTTAAAGAAATAAAAATATGATGCATTGAACACTGAACATTTTGCTATATATTTATGTTATCTAGGAGAAAAAAAAATAGGCTGCATTAAGGAATTTCTTGTTTTAGCGCAAAATATTGACTTTGTTTCCGTGTCTCTTTGTCACAGATTCGACCGCCTGGCTGACAAATTTACCAGTGCCCCTGTAAGTATCGAGCTCCTTTCTTTCTAAAATGTTAAAATCATATCATCTTTTTTGTGTGAGCGTCTGTGTGTGTGTGTGGGGGGGGGGGGATTTCTCATGCCAATAAGTATGGGTGTTCAAAGCAAGTGTGCTTGTGCTTAAGGACATTTTAAACTATCTATCATTGTAAGTTCACTGCGTCTCAGTCATCCGTTACTAGCAGTTGGTGAGGGAATGTTCGAAGTTTCATTTTTATTTTTTTAATCAGGGCATCTAAAATCTGAAAATAAATACCTTGCTTTTTTATGTTTCTTTTTTTTAAATAAAGCAACTGTAGCCTACTATTTAATTACTTGCATAATCACTATGTATTTTTACTGAAATCTTGTGTTGTCCACAGCCCAAGATCCAGCTATGCAGTAAATACGAGCGCCACACTGATCATCGCTCATACAAACAACGCATGGATCTTTTCGAAGAACTGGCTAAGGAACCTCCAGCTCCCCAGATCAAAAGGCTCACCAAGTCTCCTGCCGAAGGAGAAGAAGCTGCCGAAGCTGAGGGTGATGAGTAGTGCGTTGTCCTTACTTACAGGGTGAGTCTTGGCTGGGATCTCACTGCCCAACTAGGTCAGAAATACAGGACCCCCCCCCCCTCCCCCTTATCGCCGCTAAAGTGTACTCTTCCCGCTATTCCAGGCAGACCTACGATAACGATTCTAGTTATTAATGGACAACAGATATGGGTGCCACATGCAAAGGAGGGATACAACAGAGATTCAATGTCGATTCTGAAATTTTCAATGTCTGTCCTGGAGCGTATGATGTCAAAATGGAGCAATATTGTTATGTTTTAAAAAAGTCCTAAAGAAAAAGTTTAAGAATGAACTATGCTAATTTTGATGATGCTGATTTCAAAAATATATGAAGACTCCAGTGGAAAAACCAGACGTCACATTTTTGTGAAATATGAGTTACTGCCCTGATGTTATAAAGCAACACCGCTAAGATTTGTTAACCAGAACAATAATTCGGAAAAACCAGATAAGTTCCGCCAAAAAGAGAGTTTTTAAAAGGGTATACAGTGAAAAACTATAGACGTCTAAACTTTAATTTCTGTTTTTCTCCCTTTGTAGAAAATGTGATTTACCTGGTTTTTCCACTGGAGTCTTCATATGTATTTGTTCGATTTGATCAGCATAACAATGAAATGTTCAAAACCTTTTTTCCCCTTTTGCCTGAAGAAAAAAAAATCATAGTTAGTGCAGCTATAAGTTAATGGCGCCCTGCTGTCTACCAATATCTTGGTCCTTCATGTGACAAAAATGTAACCTGTTGCATTTCAGTCGGACAGCAGGTATACCTCATGATCACAATCGTCCTTGGTGTCTTTATTATTCGTATATCTGGACAATGGAGTAGATCTAAGGACGTTAGTTATTAAATGTGTAAAACTGTGGGCACATGTAGCCTAATGGTTGAATGGAAGCATCAGTTTCGGAGATTGTTGGGCAAATAGACGATTTAAGTTAGTAAATTGTTCAAGCATTAAGTCAATGTATGGGAAAGTAGCGTCAGATAATTGCTTCTGGTCCTGAAAACATATGTCATAAAAATTACAGGCAATAAGCTTTTCCTGTCAATTTCTGAGGAGTTTATAGGTTTGGCCAATCTGATTACAAGTGACAATAGGCGGTTCCATATATTTTCATTGTGAACATTTTGAGCAGATTAAAAGAACTAGACATGGGCCACTGATGATCAGAACAACTTTCTTATCTGATGTTTTTGGCTATTGAGATTGCACACCAACTACTTGAATGTCAGTCTCGGATTTGCCGTGGATGTTTAACCACTTTGTTGATGTTCCTCGATGACTTGACTGAGAACAAACGATTCTCTTCCTTGCAGGGTTGAGCTGGGTTATTGTCAGAGTCATTTGTTGAGCTACCTTTCTCCTTGACACTTTTATCTGCACCTTGACAATCAGCGGAGTTGGCGAGGATGACATCAGGCAACCACACAATTGGGCATGGCAACACCAGCACCAACTGCTACAACATTTGTTCTCACCTATGGCGACTGCCAAGACAACATCTTCTGAGAGAAAGACAACTTTTACCTATGAGAAGATCGTTACATTTGCCAAGTACCATCAACGAGGTGCAAAGAGCGGCGATTCCCATCAGCCAGACTGTGTACATCCCAAATATTGAAATGCCTTCCATATTTCGTAGATTTGTGTTTCAATTTGATGCAAAGGAATAGAATATTAAGTAGCAAGAGACCTGCATCAGTAGTGCTTTAGTGGCGGCGATCAAAGAAAATTGCTGCTGTAAAAAAATCTTTTATAAGGCATTATTTCTATCCATGTAGTCTTTTTTATCCAGTAATGGTTTGTTTCTTTACCCTGGAAGGCGCAGTTACCTTATCGTTTGTTTTGTGGGTTGTTGACTGTATAATTTTTGTTCTTTGCCAGGGTAGGTTAATGGTTTTATGTGTTATGATACCAGTACTTGCGATCACAGACTGTTTTGAGTCTGAGTTTGAATGAGTTTTTGTCTTCACTTTAAAACTTTCACCGCAATAGCATTAAATGATGTATAATTATTCCAGTAAATTCATCGGTCTCCATGTGCCTGGGTTCATAATGTGCTTTCTATAGTAAATCATGGTACTAATGATTGAAACAAGTCCAACTTTAACCCCTCCATTTGGTTTGCCAGTTTACTTTTTTTTTCTTTTTTTTTTTTAACTGTAAATATGAAACTTGATCCTTATTTTATTTCTTTGAGTCCCCCTCCCGAAGAGCGGATCCTATGTCTGTGTTCTACATTATTCAACATTTCTTGGAGATATTGTGCAATAAGACACTGTGGTGTCTCATTTATAGATCGTGATCTGACAGTGAAAATGAATGAACAATGAAAACATTCTGTTATAGTCAGCGAATCACAAAAGGCTGTAAAAATCTTGAAGAAAACAGCTCTGTGGTACAGTAACAAAATAACTTGCTCTCTGCATACTGTGGGTAATCTCTCAGCCTGGTGAAAAGCAGTGTGATATTTGGACAGTTCCCAGTCTCAGCCACTTACACCAGCCTAAGTTATCGCCATCAATAATCAATTCCTGTTAAGAGCTAAATCAGGACGCCTCACTCAGACATATAATCACACGAGCCTAGAACTTTCGAGCCGAGAGATAAGATCATATTGAAGAGCCTGTTGTCAGACATCATGCTCGCACTATCAGGCTGAGAGAAAGAGCGCCGTACAGCACTGAGCACGTAATCTTGATAGCAACAGCTATAGCTTTGTAACATCATGATTGACGTTACCAGCCAACATGAATAAGAAAGATATATATCATGCTTATTTGATCACGCTGTTGTGTCTACCATCTGCTTACTTAAACTTGGTCGTTTCGGGAATTTAAGAGCCCAGAATTTGAATGTCTATGATATGTGTGCAAACCACAAACTGTCAACTTTATTTATTGGTTCACTCACTTTACCCATGTACAAAACAAAAGAAGCAAATACGTAGATAAAAGGAAATAGGCATTAAACGTTGTTGTTGTTTTTTTCTTTGATTCCCTGAGTTTGTGTTTGTTTTTATGTTGTATTCGTTTCTATGTACCCAGAAATATGTGCTTACGGGCTTTGTATCTGCGAATACGTGTATCATTGCAAAGTTATTTTGTGTTCTTGTTACTTACGACCAGTTTTTGCATCATATGCAGAGATATGAACACGCCGGACTTTGTCTTTCTGTTACCAGCAGGGAATCAAAATCAAATTCAAATGGTGCAAACTAGTCTCTTCATATTCCAGCATTGAATGACAAAAATTTTATCATAATGTCAACGATTAACGCATATGTTATATAAACGTAACCATCAAAGTAATATCTGTACTTCTGTCATTTTTACTTGGCATTCATAAAGGAACCCAATAAAATGACAATCAACTGATTGCTGAGACATGATTCAATACTGATACTAAATTCTACACCAGAAATAGTCAGTAGACATTTATGTGGCTTTCTCAGAAGGTTTTTCGAGTTTCAACCATATTATGTATAGATTATGAATAGTTTAATGACAAGATCAACTGATCAAAGGAATTTTTCATATATTATGAAAACAACACATTCATTTAAATAAACTATGATACGATCAGAGTAAATATATGCAAATTCTTTTTCACACCAATGTCCTGGATGTATCAAGCTTTGCAATATCTGTTAGTTTTTTGTATTTTTTGTTTGTTTTTTTGTTTTTTTTTTTGAACCACGAATATTTTTGTCTCATAATGCATTTAAACAACTGATAAAGATTAGTAAGTTACAGTGATGGCTTTGCAAACGTCACCAAAGCTACACAGCACACAAACCAATCTTGCATTCACAGAAAATTCGTTGATGTTTCGAACATCGCTTCTGAAATACATTAAAATTGTCATGAAAGATCTGTTGTTCTTTCTTGAAATCTCCACAGAAATATGTTGAAAAGAAAACTTAACAAAATATTGAAGCACAAAAAAATGTTCTGCTCAGCAGTGATGAACATGGAAACAGGTAGAACGTTTCATATTGTATTTCTTTCTTTTCAATGAGAAACGGTTAAAGACTAGTGATATTTGCAATTTTGAATCTGATCTAGTTATATTATTTTAAATTTATGCTGAAGGATCATCCTATGTTACGATCAGTGAACTTCTCAGATATGTCAGTCGCAGTGCATAATTCATATTAGAACACTCTGAGATAGGGATAATACAACTCCGGTTACGAATTTCCAAGATTCTATGAAAGGGCTAACTCCTCTGTACTTCTGCGACTTCTGGGCAAGATTTCACAATTCAAAGACTAGGCTGTGATTAAATAATAAGGACTACCGTCCAAGCTGTATATTATATTCATAAAACTGGCGTAGGCGCTGATTCTGTACAGTTTCCATTTCGGAGCTATTAAAAACGGCTATTGTACGTGTAAGTTGCTATCGATATGTCTGCTAGATGAGAGCAATGATCTTGGGCAGATTCCAGTTCTAATTTCTGCCACAAGGACGTAAATAACCAAACAGCTTCCAGATCTAACAAACAGTAGTACTTTCATATCCAGTAATTACCGGTAGTTAACTTGCCAGAGTCCACAAGATATCTTTACAATAATTATAGGATTTGTTCCTACTAGGGAGCTGGGAGAACCCCGCGCTGAGCATTTACCTCACTTCAGTACGAGCACAGAATCTTAAGATTATATTCATCTTGATGACGGCGAGGCTAATAAAGTCCCTCTGATTCCTTATTATACCCGGGATAATTGAATCATTCGTAATTCCAAAGGATATTTCTTAATCCAGTTGTTTTTTTCTCTCTCACCAAACTGACCACGCAAAACTCATTCCTGGACAGAATAAAGGTCCCTGGAAACTATAAAATCATGCCCATTTTTCCACCTATCACTAGTTGCGCTTCGGAGACACTGCCAGCCTGAGCTCTTAATCCGACTCCAAACTATTGTAGAGATTTGCGGGGCTTGTGAATTAATAATACTGGACAATGCAAACTGTACGAAACAGTAATTTTGCAGATATTTAGCCAAGAAGTGGGCACACTATATTGTCATTGTCGGGTAATTTTCACTAAGATTAAAAAAAATCTACAGAATTAGGTTTTACAATCTGTCCAAAATTGCTTTCAGCTTTCCAGTTGTCAGTGGATGTACCTTACATCCTTGCAGTTACTGATTAATTAACTTCAGAGCATTTCATAACAAGGTGGCTTGAACGCCACAGAGCAAGAGTGTGAGGCGGGATATGATAGATATTTTTTACTGTTGTTTATGGCGTTATAGAATCCTGCAAGTGATCTATCAGTGTGACAAAAAGGGAGTCGTCTGTATTCAGAAACCATGAAGATGCAGTCGAGATCACATGAGTATACCACCACGAGAACAGGGCCAAACTGTAAGCTCCTCACAGTTCTGGTCATTGCTCTTTCCTGCTGCTCACTGTTTACTGCATGCAATGCACGCCCACAAATGGCAGGTAAGCAACTGTCTTCATGCAAAACAACCATATCTTACTAGCTGTGCCATATCAATGGCATCTTTCTCATTCTTTTACTTCAGTTTGTTTCTTCGCATCTGACGTTGTTTCACAATTTCTTTCCCCCTGATCTTGTGGATAACAATAAACATTGCAATTTCTGTTCATGCTATTGTCTTCTTCTTGAGCTGGTCATTCTCTCTCTCTTTTTTCCTTTAAATGTTGCTTGTAATCTTATTTCCTTGGAGTACATTTGGTCGTTATGTAATAAGTTCTGAATTTCAAAAGCAGCATAAATTCATTCATGTGGCAATACAGACAATGCTCTAAATCATGATAGCATTTGAAGCCATTGTTACTAATGTTAGCGATATCTATGACTTTACATAAACATATAGTATTTATTTATCTACCTATTCATGAGATGAAGCTGCAAATTTAATTTATGTACATGCGCTTTTACCTTAGACTTAGAGCAATCGGGGAAAGGCACACAGAGACAGACAGGCAAGAAGACAAACACACAAAAGAGAACAAGAGAGAGAGAGAGAAACAAGAGAAAATGGGGAGAAAAAGAGAAAGAAACAGTGCATAAATGGAGAGAGACTGAGAGACAGAAAGAGAAAGACTGACAGAGTGACTGAGGGGATGCCTAATAGATTGTAAGTGAATTTCCGTAATCCCAAGTATTTGAAAAGAAACACATTTACATTACTGCCTAATTAAATAACAACGTATTGGCTGCATCATTTCGAAATTTGACAGGGGTTCATTTCACATGATTGCTGTCATTTATTTTCAGCTTCCCAGGGACTTCTCACGAAAAGAAATCTTTTCCATACCTACGATTGGCTATTAGGAGGTAGGTCGGCATATAAGTAAATCTTGTTGATGAGTTAGAGAATTGTTCATATTATATTTAGATAGTTTGAAGATGCTTATAATCATTTTGATCGTCCATATACTGTGGCTAAAAAGCGGGCGATGAAATACATTTTTTGTAAAAAAAAAAAAAAAAAGTCCGTTAGACTTGGGTCTATGTCGTGCATGGATCTAACTGTACTATTATGGATTTATGCGGCTTCGAACAACAAATTGTCACTCAATACCTTTATCAGCCTATGTTGTGAAGCCATTTCTTTATGTTGCTCTTCACATTTGAAAGCTCTTAAAATCTAGCACAGAAGTTATGAGTCATTAATTTCAGCAAACATGGCGAATAAGATTTTGTCTGAATTAGCAGGTATTGTTCTCGTATCAGCTTCATAAAATGCGACGGCCATGTTGATTTTTAATCATCGATTGCCAATGTTGCCTGAATATCCCATTCTCCTCATAAGGTGAATCTTTGTTAAGCTTTTCTTTCTCTCTCCCAGATAGGTCAGGTGTTACCAAGAGTTCGCCCCGTGACAGCGCCGGCGAGGCCGACACTTGGTGGAACAAGAAACAGACTCCTCTGTTGCAGCTTCTGCCCATTTATTACCATCCTCCCGCCACGTACGATAAGTCTAGGCGTTTAGCTGTCCTGCATGAATATTAACCCTGCGCGGCTCTTCTGCTAGTTACTATGACGTCTGTATTCTACATTAGTGCCTATAATAGCAAGTGCTTAGGTTGGCTGTCTTCTCCTGTTTCTACATGATTTTTGTGACTGAGTTACCAACGCCTGATGAGCAGTTCCTGCAGGTGAAGGACAGTGTAACTTTATTGGTCAGATTTTTCTTACCTTTCTACTTCGCTGTTTTCTCTGCTAATTTGTGGGCTTCGAATTTCTTCAGACCAATGGAGGCAGAGCTGCGCTAGACAGATTCTCTCTTTGGCTTTTTTCCCACGTCTGCGCGTCGATTATGAATCTTTTTTAGGTCAGATTTGCCAACATCTTCGAAACACATCATCTGAAAGCTCAAGAATTTTGCTGCTATCGTCCTGAGTAGGGCGAAACCTTGGACATCTCCTCTGACACATAATGGCAGTCAAATATAGGCTGTAGAATCTCCCTTGTTAAGGAAGATATAATCTTTATTATTCTTTCTTTTCAGTCACATTACTGGGTAATGAATTAAGAACGATTCAAAGAGGAAAATAGAGAGGCGGGGGGGGGGGGTCCTGAAATGAGATTTTAATTATCAAGCTATTTTTAGTTTTCTGTCTTTCTTATTTCTTATATATTTTCTGAATACAAAAATTGTAGTAAAAAGTGGATATGTTTATCCTAATGTCTTTGAATTTCAATCAGTTAACTGATGATCGGTCCACTGGCATCCAGACCTGGCTCCTTTTAGTTTGAAATACAGAAGTGGCTCATCGATATTGCATAGGCTACGGTAAAAACAAGGATGCATGCAGCAAATTGAATGCAACATGATCCACAGATAGACTCGCTTCGACGAAATAGATCCATGACCAAGCAGAATATCAACGCTTTTTTTTCCACCAAATGCTCTAAAATGATGGCCCACTCCCTACAAAACAGTGGAGTTTGCCCTTATTTCTGCTGCCCAATATTATAATAGTGATGTACCATTATTCTGCCACAGCAACTGTCAAGACAGAAGACAGAAGACGATACAGCGGCCAAATACAGGTTCTCCAGAGCCTGGAAAATTGTGGTGAAAGGAGCAAGGATGGAAAATGGAGGGAAAATGTGTTCGGAGCAAAAGAGGACACGGAGACATAGATGGAACTTCAGTGTGGGAGGCAAAGATGCTTTGAGATTGACAGTCAAGTCAACAACTTTCACGACACGCTTGCTTAACGTTTGGTCTCTCAACTCTGCACCGTTATGTTGGCACCACTGAAGGGACTTCCACACCAACTCTCTCCACTTTTGTCTGGTGTGTGTGTGAGGACTTGTGTTTCAAATAATGTTTTTTCGGTGTATTTCTCGATACTTTCTGCCCATTTCCTCCTTTATCCTGCCTCTGCGTCTTCTTGACTTTTCTTCTATGGTGCCTTGGAAAATGGCCTTAACCAGTCTGTCCGATCTTGTGATGTGGCCATATCAAGTTAGATTATCCGCTCCTTTTTTGGCAGATTTTGAAGACTTTTGTTTTCTTTAATGCAAAATTCAAATACAATTCTGTCAGAATGATTTTTTGTTTCACGACAGATATTTGATTTTTGTGGTTGTTGTTGTTGTTGCTTAGTCGCTTTTTTTTTTATTTCTGGAGTAGTTACAAAGATATTTAGAGGACGAGTTGATCAGAGCGATCTAAAATTAGATCAGAGGAAGTTTTTGATATCATTTCATGTTTTTCAAAAACTTGAAATTTTGAGATGAAATTAAGTCTGTGATTTTGTTGCATACCGATTTGAAGAATTTAGTTTAACATTAAGTTATCAAAACATTCTTCTAAACATTTTCAATTATTGAAGATAAAAAATATATGTTTCAACAAACTGGAAACACATCCACATCAAAGTTAAGTAATACTTACTAGGAAACAACATACAAGATAGCGGCTGTTGCCATGGATACCGTAATGATTTTAACTTTTTTCCCGTTGTTTTTGCTCTAATTTGACCAGTTCACTTTTTTGTACGCCTTTCAGTCTCCGGGGGATTGTTATCTCGATACTTGACCGCGGTGAATCAATACTAGTGGTTAAAAATGGTATGAATTTACTCCAGTGGTTTTGAAAGTGACCCTCAGGACAATTCCCCCATTCTAGGTAACGGTAAGCTATTTGTGTTTCCTATCCCTGGAATGGGAAAAACAAACATTTATTGTAATGAGAAAATGATCATTTACTTTGCACTTTAATGTCGGTGTTTGAACACTACTTACGTCAGAGGATGATTTTACTCAGGTAAATTATGAAGCGCTTTAGAAAAATCTATCGGATGGAGAGCTGATGTCGTACGGGAAAAAAATGTTGCAGGCAGGTTTCTCAGCGAATTCAAAACAAAAATCTTAAACTGAACAACAAATGTCTTAAGTGATATGTATTAAACTTAGAACTGAAAACGTTCATCATCATGACTAATTGTTGCAGACTCTCACACAATGTCTTGTCTGTAGCGCAGAGTCGTTCTCTTAATTTATAGAATTTTTGTTAAAATATTTTTGTTTAAAAAGTAGACAAATGTGACACTTGCGTTTTCGAATAAACAGCAACTCTGTTTGACTTCAATGTGTAGCAGTTATCACTGGATGAGAATATTAGGAAGTGAGTAAATGTGTTTGACAAACCTGCTCCTTGCTGTTTTGATAGTGCGGCTGATGTACAACACAGGTGTGAATGAGACTTGGAACGTGTACATGCAACAAGAAAACAGCAGCTGAGATCTCTATGTCGGTCTTGTGCATTATAAATAAATATTTCCATCCATATTTTTATTGAAAATTTTGTTCTTGGGAAAGAGAAACGACCTGTTTACTTTATTATTAACAAATGCACAAAAGGTGACTGATTTGCGATTTATTTCTTGCTTTAGTTTAGAGATTCTAGATTATATTATAACTCTACTCCATGAGTTTGTTTGTTTGTTTGCTTGTTTGCTTGTTTGCTTGTTTGCTTGTTTGTTTGTTTGTTTGTTTGTTTGTTTGTTTGTTTTATGTTCTGTTTTGTGTTTACAACCGATGGAAATGTGTTATGATAATCTTCGCTGAATTAAAGTTAATGTGTTCCATAC
>JBCEWB010957736.1:3815-15325 GCA_039654565.1 Peronia peronii
ACATTTACAATGTATTTTTGTGGGGTCCAGAGGTTGTCGGGATTTCTCATGTTACTCTTGGTAAAAAAGAATAAGGCAACATGACATTATGAACTGAGATGTAGAAGAGCAAAAAGGACAAAGTCTGTCTGTCTATGTACCCATCTATCCATCCACCCAACCATCCATCCATCCATCCATCCATCCATCCATCCATGCATCCATCCATCCATCCATCCATCCATCCACCCAACCAGCCATCCTACATCCATCTTATTTTAATATAGACAAACAGATCGATAAATAGATCGAGATAGATAGATAGACAGACAGATAGATAGATAGATAACTAGATAGACAGAAAGATAGAGAGAGAGACAAAGAGATAGATAAATACATGTAGATGTTAATAGATAGATATGACTATGTATACATTGGCAGGTAATTGTTAACTATCAGTGTGAATTGTGAGCCTTATACTGATTTATTTTCTGTATGTAGTACAGCCCCATTTCAAACATATTCTTAGAAAAGAAAGTAAATCCATACCACTAATACTAGCACATGTATCATTGTGTCATAACTATATTTGTTAATTTTGTGTCTTGGTGAAATTGGCCCCTTGCTGTTCGTTCAGATGCATTTAAAACACAGAACTCTTTTTCTTAAGTTATTGTTTCATTTTTAGACTAGACGAGTACACTTAAAACTGCAATTTACATGCAGTCTTTTTGAGAAAATTTTTTCCTTGAAAGGAAAATCCGGTTAATTCCAGATTTACACTGTGCACGTTTACTTACGAGCCTACACCTTAAATAAGATCGCCAACGTTATAGTGTTCGTTAACTTCAACCAGTATTCCATGTCTCTGACTTTTCAAGTAATGCTAATTTCAAATTAATTCTTTAACACTTTGCATGCCAAGCGCAATACAAAACGTTTCTGAAATTCGTAAAAGTGCACCAAATGATGAAAATATCTCTTTCAGGGACCTCCATATCTGTATCTTTTAAAGTTAACTATTAGAATCTTCCCTAACTGTGTTTTTCTATCAGAAGTTTACAGACTCCATGAGCAGTCGTTAGATGTGTCCTAATGTCTTGGCAGGGAAAGTGTTAATGACAGAGGCTCTGCTTGTCAATTCTGTTCTCTTTTCCATGATAAGACAAAGGAATTAAGCTTATATCCGATGTTGAAAAATATCCGAAAACTTAACTTTCTACAATTATCAGAATCTTTTAATTTTTTTTTGTTTTAATTTCTAAAAAGGTTTTAAATGTACTTTTTTTTCTATCATTCAGAGAAAAATATTTGCAAGAGCAGGAACAAATGTTTGCTAAAAACCCTGTGATAATAGTTAAAGCAGCCAATTACAAGCTTTGGTTCCTAATCAGTCTGAATGAGCACTGAATTTCAGCTGGTATGAGCGATATTATGATACACATGGACATACACGAAATGATTCTACTCAAAGCCAATGAAATAATGCTAAACAACAGCAGTTTATTACATTTCATCATGATTTCAGAGTAAAATGTTGCACACACTTCACACATATGTTCTTCTCTAGTTCTTGACAAAGAAAGACATTGATATTCTGTCACACTTTACGTGCTCAGTGTGGAAGAAAATTCAGTTATTGTTATACAGGAGTTAGGATAAACAGAGCATCGTGGAAAGCTAACTGTGACCAGCATTCAGAGAAAGCTTCTCTTTCATATTAAAATATTCGCACTGACTACTGCGACCAGGTTTTCCTTTTCAACCATCAAATTGCATCGTTTGATTTGTCTACGGACATTGGATTAGGCCCTGTAGATGCTAGATCTAGATTTAGCCATTTCGACAGTCAGCATAACTTCCTTTGCAGAATACATGAGATACAATACAAACATTGAAAATAAGGAGAAAATTGCTTTTTCTCTTGTCAACTGACACTTGAATAACAGAAAATTTTGAAAAATTCACCGTATTTTTGCAAACTGATAATTTTTTTCAGAGTTTATTGCCTCTCTTGTTTCAAATAACATAAATTAAAGTAACATTTTTCCTTCTTTACACTGTGCGACTTATACTGTGTGTACTTATCAAAGGGAAGTAACTTAGATGGCGGAAAACAGGGCTCATTAGTTGTCTTCCGCCAGAGGAAAACTTTGGAATTCTAGAAAGTAAGCACAGCAAAAAAATGATGTAGTCCCCAAAGGATGGAGTGAAAAGGCTGAGAAAAAAGATGGTGACAAAACTGACATAAAGAGTAAGTTGGGCAGGAGGAAGAGATGATGAGGCGTGAGAATGAATTAGTAACAGAATGAGTGAAAAAATGACCATTATGACATACCTATTAAAATTACAATACACATAGCCCGAACCTTTTACGAGGGGAAAAAAAATAAAAGAAAAACAAACTACTCTAATACACCTATTTATGTTAAAAATAAATAAATCATGATCTTGGATAAAATGCATGTTGTAAGGAAAAGAAACATACCTGTAGTAAACACATAATTTATTTCACCAGAGATATTTACAATTTAAGACACAACAGAAATTCTCACATGTATCACATCTTCTTGCACACACAATATTTCTCAACCAACCTCTAGCACGCTGGCTTCACATTCAGAAACTTTTCTATCATGAAGCAATCAAAAACACTCACGACTGGAGAAACGCTGTCTGTATTCCATAATCTGCTGAGAGACCTCCCTGTTTCAAACCAAGGCTGATCAGTACAGATGTGGTCACTGCAAACGGATATGTGGTCATTTTGTGAGCTGGCCCGTAATTGGTCAAAAGGGCCATCAGAAAAGGTATGAGATGGCCACAGGTCAAAGACTGACCAGTTTGTGTGTTTGCAAACCCAGGTGATCTTGGTCCCATGAGATCTTGCTTGGTAACAATCTTGTACTTTGAACTTACAAAACTCAATCAACCACAAAATGGAAGTCTGACATACTTACTGTGCCATTTAAGCAAATATTTCATAAATCATAATGAAAGCTAAGGAAGAATTTGTAAAATTAAGAACAAGAAAACCCTCATATGATCATATTAAAAGAAATTATAATGTGGTTGCTGTTAATGTAAGGAACGAAAAATAAATTATCCTTATCAGAAAAAATGAATCTTGAGCAAAACGATATTGAGATATATGGAATTATATTCCATATACAGGGATGTCAAACCGTTTTCATCAAAAAGTCAGAAATTTTTGTACCCCCCCCCCATTTTATCATGGTTCTGGACTTGTATCACATTAGAAATTATTATAAAATAGCGACTGCCTTGAAGACTCAGCAAAAGTCAGCAGTTGATTGGCCAAAAGTACAAAAAGTCGGCGACGACCAAAAAAGTTGAAATCCCGATAAAAGTCGGAAGTTTGACATCCCAGCATCTATCTTAATAGAAATAACCAGTGAAAATCTAAATATTAAAACTCACATCCAAAACTACTCTTAAGAACCAACATAAATCTGATGTGATCTCATATTTAGCATTATCACATTGCATATGAAACAAGAAGATTTATTTCATGGCATTTTAAAACAGACACATGACAAACAAATAAAACACCTTCCCTAAAGCATATGTGAAAAACAATCTTGAAGAACAATCTAAAGTCTATTGGCAGAAATAAATTGTTGCTTTCAATGTCATATTTCTCAAATCTGACTCTTCTAAGCCAAGACAGCATCTTGTTCTTTTGCAAATTCAATTCTACCTGAAGATATCACCATCCCTGCATACAACATGCCTATAAATGTAGATGTGAATTTAAAATCAAAGACAATCTTCCTGATCATGATTTCACCTGACCTCACTAGGTGAGATCATTTTTAAAAATATTTTTGGTCCATAAATTATGGGATTTTGCATAATACTAGAAAGTATTCTTTAACTCTCAAGCTGGTTTTGGATGGCTGCATCTAATCTATAAAGTTCACTACATTGACAATTTCATGCCAAACCTATATCCAAAGATTGAAATATGCAATATTTCCTGTAATTAAAATGGACAGGGGTAAAAATAAAAAAAATATAAAAATTTTAATAGCCAATGTGTAATGTTAAATTTCGAACTTCTCTATCATGACACTTAAAATGAAATCTTAAGAGATGTATTAACGATAATGTAACATCTTGTATTGAGTTACAACAACTGATGCCATCCAATGTAAAGTCCACAGGAACACAACCCTTTTAACTGATTCACTCATTCAGCAGAGATGTCAAACTGTTTTCACAAAAAAAGTTGGAAATTTGACCCCCCCCCCCCCTCATTTTATCATGGCATCCACGCTGTCCAGTTACGTAACACTAAGGGTAAGACACTTTTTAAAAATCTAGGGTTTTCATGCTAGAAGTTTTCATTGTTTTGAGAGAAGTCTGAAAATTTTCACATGATCCTGGTATGGGACTACAAAATTATAGAGCTACAACTAGATCCAGTGGAAATTCCAAGAACTAATAAGATCCCACAAGCAGTGCCGTCATCATACCTATCAAGTGTGAATAAACTAGATCTATTTTCTAGATCTAGATCGTGAACAGCTGCCCTACTAGTATACTAGTCTTTCCAAGATCATGGGCACATTATTTGTTATTGTCAGTACTCGGGTGTGCTGATTTTCCATCAACAACTCTCATGCGACTGCATGTTGTCAGGTGTGAGGAATTAAGTGCTACAAACTTCGATCTTGATCTTCAAACAGCAACCGAACAACAGTCCGACTATCGTCTGGGGTATGAGGTTAACTCTTTTGTACTTTCGGTTTCACTGTCAACATGCGGAATTTGTATCGCAAATTATTATAAAACCGCGATTGCTTTGTGATTCAGTAAAAGTCGGCAGTTGATCGGCCAAAAGTAGAAAAGTTGGTGACGACCAAAAAGTCGGAATTCCGACTAAAGTCGGAAATTTGACATCCCTGATTCTGTCATGTTCCCATCAAAATAGCCCTTAGGCTTCAGCTGCACTACAGCCAAATTGACCATAAGCAACACACCTTTTTTCAGCTGGTGCTTAGTGATATAAAGATCTTTAAAAAGGAATTTAAAGAGCATATTGTAAAGTAGAAGTTTAAAACTGCTCATCTTCCCAAATTGTCAAGTCAGCATGTTTCATTTCGTATGATAATGACTCCATAAAACCTGTCGACCATTTAGCTCTAATCAGGAGGAAATCAAAAGCCATTTTGAAACATAACACGCATATGGCCGAGATAGCCTCCAACAGAGACTGAAAGGGGATAACAAAAGCAAAATCTCAATTTTTGTTCTCGAACGTTGAATCGTTGACATGGACTTTTATTTTCTTCAGTCTTTGCACTATATGTGTGTTTCTTCGGGCGATGACAGTGATAATCTTATTCTAAATGCTAAAAGTGCATTACTGCAATAAAAATATCTATCACCATTTCTGTAATTCAATCACTAAAAGGTCTTCAATTTCAATGGCCAATGGAAATTTAATGAAATTTTCAATTTTGCCATTTCTGTAGTTTACAGAGCGTATTCCCTTTCTTGGTACTGAGGCTGATATTTTTCAGGGAGAGATAACACTGAATTGGTTAAAGTGTTTGAAATCTTTATAGAATAATGATTTATAATTCAACAGATTAACAATCTAAAATTTCAGCAAAGAAAACATAAATCTAATTAATGATTGTTGTTCATGAAAAAAACAAACAAACCAAAAAGTGAAAAAAAATCCATTATCAAGCAAGAAACCCTGGTGATCCAGATAATTCTATTCAAACAGCAGTGATGAGCATTTTCTCATTGTCTAAGACAACTGTGTAACTTTATAGTAAATGACAATTTCAGTATTCTGAATAGATAGCTGTACACAAGTTTTATGAATAAAGAAACATATCAAATGTTATTTGCACAATGATAAAACACTTTAAAATTGCCTTACATAAGAAATCTCCAAACTTAAATAAATTTGAATCAAAAGTTATACATTTTGCCTACTCAAACAACTCTTAAAATATTAATCCATTTTGCAGCTCTGATTAATCAAAAAATTAAAAATATGCAAAGTACTTCATCACTTCTAATGGCAATTATAATAAACCATGAGAATTTAAGTAGAAAATAAGAAAGTTTTTAAAAGCCAAAGAGTCCATATGGTTACTTGGCAGAGCAGAAGTGCAGGAAAATTCTGTCCCTCTCGAGACAATTGGAAACCCACATCTATCAGTGAAAAAAACAAAAAAAACAATGCTCTTGATTTGTTAAAACTGTAACATTATTATGGATAACTAGCATTCTAAACTGATTCAGTCCTACAAGCTGAATACAGTGGCACTTGTATTAGCATGTCTGGGGCAATAATATCGTCTGTGCATCTTGCCAAAGAAGGATACTGATAGTACCATATGTAATGGATTACTGGCTCTGATTTTAAATATCAATTTCAAGGTTTTTATGGCATGTCCATTTTCCTATCTTTTTCATCATATCTATCTGCTGACAAAGACTGCAAGAAAGCAAAAAAAATGTTCATTTTTTTTTCCCAGAGCTATTCTTTCCGCCAATTAAGTTATTTTCCTTTGCCAAGTCCAAGAGGTATGAGAAAAGTATTGTAGAGAAAGAAAAAATGAATTTTGCTCATTGTTATTTGAAATATGAGATGCCAAAGAATTGTGAATAAATTATTCTGGGGGAGAAAAAAAATTCTCATCCCATGGTGAAATTTTCAGAATCTTCTGTTACTTGAGTTACAAACCACAGGGAAACATTTTTTTTTTTCCTTCTTTCCAATGGCTGTGGTATGTTAGGCAAAGGGAAGTAATTTGGCTCACTGTTAAAATAGCTCATTAGGATTCATCTAGTACTTGATTATTGGCAAGTGGCTTGATGGCCAAACAACTGATGTGTTTAAATTATGCCATCATTGTCACCATGTTGATTGAAACACATAAGGTCAACAGATTTCATTTTTTTCCTTTTTAACAGCTCAAAAATAATAAACAAAGACAAATGCAGTCTCTTGCATGTCAAATAGGAATAAATACGACAATTCTCTCCCTTTTTCTTTCCTCCTCTCTTCCATCAGTTCTCACTTACAAGATCCATACAATTTCCTCTTTCATGCACACAGAGAGATCTAATCTCCACCCAACTGCTGGCCACGCCCCCAGTTGTGTCTTCCTCCCCAGCCACCACCACCACCATTGCCATCATCATCTGGGCGTCGCCTGGCAGCTGGGGCTTGGCCAAACCCTGACATGCCTCCTTGTCGCTTGGGGAGCCAACGATACCTGAAAGGTCAAAGAAAAAAGTGTGCCATTATTAGACATAAGTTTATGTACACTAATGTTATCTCTTGAAATTTACACTATATTTCTCCACAGAGAGCACATAAATATGCAAATGTTTTAAATTTTAAAAAACATTATTTCACTTTTTGTTTTCAGTTAACTCTTTACTAAAATTTAAAGTACTAGTATTAAAACTGACAGAATTTATACACACCAGTAGTTATCATTAAAAAGAAAAAAAGTTATTCATAAATGCGATCCTTCATGTTCAATTTTGTAAAGTACAACAATATCTTGCTCAAAGTCTTAACAAAACTTAAAATCTGTTGAAAAAATGCTCCTTTTGCTACTCACAGTATACTTGGCACAGTAAGCAGCTGAGCTCCCCCAAAGTCTTGTGGATACTTGAACATAAGGAAGAAGTAAAGATGTCCAACCACAATGCCAAAGAGCTCCAACAGGCCTCTGAAAAGCAGGAGATGAGGAGAAATAAATACAAATCACAACCAAACAAAGATGGGATGATTTATTTGTACAATTCTCAGAGCAGAATTTATCTAAAACAAAAGCCATACAACATCTTATAAATAAAACAAACAAACAAGCAAACAAAAGTCTCTTATCCTACTTTTCTACTGACACCTAAATCAAAATAACAAAAAACTGCAGCACATCTTGCTGTCAAATCTGGTTTCTAAGTGGGACATTTTGGCTACTGACAGCTAGGGCAAATACTTATGTTTTTCACTTAGCCTAAAAGCAAAGAGTTACAATCCATCCTTAATCTTTCTGACTGGGTACATATTCTGTGCAATACTTTGATAGTATGGCATAATTTTATACAAAACTGTGCCAGAAATAATAAGCTTTCAAGACTTACCCATTGCCAATAATCAGGTTGAAAGCAAATAACACCCATGGAAGATACATGGCCTGAAATGTAGTGAACAATCAAATAAATCTTCATCATTCATACCATTGTTTCAGAGATACCAGCCCAAACCCTGGTTTCGTTCTGATGTGTCGTTAAACCCCACAGACAAACAAACCAGCCCAAACCATGTAATTAATAGGATTCAAATTAATTTCAATTAATCTGAACCCTGTACAATGAAAAAAAAAACGAGCCTAACATAGATATTCTTAATTAATTATAAACTCTGGTTATGACAGCATAAACAGCTTACACATGTTTAAGAAACACAAGGCATTAAAACATGGCATAACATTTATATATCCTGTGAGAAGCAGTCATATCCGTACATCATTTAATATTGAAAGTCCTTATCTGATATTAGTTCTTTAAAGTTTTACCAACCCATCGAATTTGTCCTTTACAATGCAAATGATTTCATGACCCTTAATTTACACTACAGTATTGGAACATTAAAAACAGACTTTAAGGGTAAGTCTGATAAGAATTTTTATACAATAACTGCCAGTTTGCAGAAATAAAAATTATGATGCTAACTGTCAAGTGGTACAGCTATATTATAGGTCCAAGCTTGTTTTCATATTCTGCCTCTGAATTGTCAAACTTCAAGGGTTGATGTTCTGTTCTGGACAGCGCAAGCTGCCCATCACATACCTTAAAGCGTGTCCCAAACCAGAATGAGACAATCTGGTCCTTGTTGAGCTGACACCACACATACAGAACGCTTAGCACCAGGGGGTCCATCAGTATCTGCCAACACAATGGATGAAGTAAACGAATACATTATTTCACACAATCACTGTAAGTATATATTTAAGATAACAATATTAGAACCTCTAATGACATTGATATATGTAAGAGATAAATATAGGGATTTCTTTTCTCAAATAATTATAGTATCATTAGAATAGAATGGTGATGGTGCTTGGCAAGGGCGAGTTTGCACATGAAGTTTTCAGTGCATTTTTTTAAGACAACAAAGAGCCATTAACAGAATGAGTTTTTTTTCAGGACTGTCAGTAGGCTCCAATGAAACAATCTGAAAAGTTTTGTCAGCACATCAACTCTATAGAAAACAATGGGTGACTTTCATTGATTTGCCATACAACATAAATAACTTCCCTTCACCAGTCATAAAAATATTTACGAGCACAACTGAAATATTTTACACTTTTTGGTATAACAATAGTTCATGATGATAGCAATACAGTCAAATATCAAGATAGTATTGCATTTTTTTTTTGGCTAAAACTGGGAATCTGACTGTGTAGAAAAACATCTATTTGTTAAAAAATTCCATGAAAACGAGTAAAGGTTATTGTAGGTCATAAAAATAAATGCAGAAGAAACATATCATGGATGAAAAATTGATATTTCATGCACTACCATCACAATCTATAATAGCATAGAGTCAGTTTATTCAATACTTGGGGTGAAGTTAAAAAAAAAAAAAGAAAAATTTTTACAAAACTATGACAATGATAATTCTTTGATAATGTTGATGTTCTGTATGCCTCGTTAGTACTGTGCTATTTTAGTTTTCTCGTTCATGCACCAATTCTCTTACACAATAAAAATGCAAAATAGAATACAAACAACATAAGCTACCAAAAAGTACCATAAACAATAAAAAAAAAAAATACTCACAGCTAGCTCTGCAGCAAATCCAATAATCTGAAATTACAATAAAAAAAACAAAAAGACAAACAAGAATGAGTCTTTGGTTAATAGCGAAATTATATACAGTCCAAATTCCTAGTATCATATGTGAAAAACTGATAATGGAACTGATTTATTCCAAACTGTATGTGGAGAAGAAAAGAAACTAATCTGAAAATTAAATATAGTTAGGTATTCAAGAGTTTCATTTAATTTGAGACATATCTGAACCAAAGAATATATTGTGTTTAAATTTATTTTGAAAAATTAAGCATGTATGTGACTGGGTTGGTATTAATTTTTTCTACAGAACTCACTAGGTGATGAAAACTGTTTATAACATTCTTGAAACATAACTACCATATTGTATGCTGATAACATAAATTCTGTTTGAACTTACCACAAGGCATAGCCAGTTAAAAAGCAGCATGAATGCATAATCTGCCGGGGACCCCGCGAATGTATCTGAAATGGTAGTAAAAACAATATTTCAGCTTAGTCTTGGTCACAATTTGATTTTCAGCAACAACAACAACAAAAAAAACCAACAAAGATCTGGCTGAGCTGTAATTAAACGTTTTAGAACATAAGCCCATATTAATTAATGATGTCTTGGGAATAAATCAATCAAATTTGGAGAAAAAGATACTTAATTAATTTTTTAAAAAAACTAATTTAAAAACAAATTACAAATCAATATATGAGGCACTTTCATTTATATATAAGTGATATCATATATGGAGTTCACAGTTGTAGTCACCAAGTAGTTCTTCAACTCTATATTTCATGCTCAAAGTTTAGATTATTATAGATTAGATTATACAGAAAACTGTGAAAATACACTTGGTTATCCCATTTCAGGGAGGCAACTTATTTCATTACCAAACTAATGACATGAAAGTTAAAAATGTTCCTTCTTTTGAAATGAGTGTCATATTTTGATAATCAAAAAAAGTTTATGACCATGAACAAATGTTCAAGTTTTCTCTGGTTATCTGCAAACATATTACATTTAAAATAAAACTTGAGTCTGTGTTTAAAATGCAAGCCTTTACCTGTCTCAAGTCTTGTTGAGTAGGAGTATAGGAAGTAAAGATTCATTAGAAAATGAAAACCCCTTGGTCCTGATATAGGATAATACAGTGCTGCTGTGAATGGACGCCATATCTGCAAAGATAAAATAATAAACAATAACTAAATTTTCAGTCCCCTGCTATTGACCACTATCTTTCTGTAATAATAACTGGATCCACCTTATTATGGACTGATAACTACTTTTCTCTAACAACACAATTCACCATAGCACAATATTACTTTATAACTATAATATAACTTTACAATTCAGGGTAAAGACAGAGAATGACATATAAATGCCACTTGTGTAAACAAAGCTTTCACACTTCTACTTTCCTTGGTCTCTGTGGTAAAAGCTTCTGAAGAGCCCAAATTCATAACCTATTTTCTTATTACGTGCAGAATAATATGAAAAAATGCAAAAATGTAGGAAGCAGCATATTGATCTAATAGTTATTTAGCAATGCCAATGCAAAAATTTGCCCTCATCAAAGGATTAATCTCTTGATGTTAAGTTGCAGACATTAAGTTAAATATCATAATGGTTTTTGAATTTTGAAAATCCATCAAGAAATAAAAAAGTTATGTCATTTTTT
>JBCEWB010957958.1:0-15321 GCA_039654565.1 Peronia peronii
GATGGATGGATGGATGGATGGATGGATGGATGGATGGATGGGTAGATGGATGGATGGATGGATGGGTAGATGGATGGGTAGATGGATGGATGGATGGATTCATGGATGGATGGATGGAGGGAGGGAGGGAGTGAGAGAGAGAGTTGTGGGTGAATGCATGAATGAAGGAATAGGTATGTGAGAGGCAGTATTACAGGACGGATGAACCGATGCATAAATGGATGGAGACGTAGATGAACAGATTCAGCAACGAGAATCATAACAGTAATGAGAATAATATCTCGCGTATTAAAATCTTTATGGAAAAAAAACATGAAGCATCAGTCAACTAATGTGAGATTGCCATCGCCCTATACTGCTTATGGGAGTAACATACTGTGTCTAAATACTCGTAAATAGCCTGAAATCTCATATCAATATCATACTATATGTATTTGTATGTGTGAGTGTGTGTGTTCGCGTTATTATTTTGTTTTTCTTTTTCCTTTTGCGTTGCTTTGTTTGTTAGTAGTTACATTTTCAAAGCGAAAGATTAAACAAAACGGCACAGAAACACTGAAGGAAAGGTTTCAAAAAAGAAACGAGTGAAAAATGATAGATCCATGTCAGTTACAAATCCACCTCCGCCGACGCCAGCTAATGAATAAAAAATATTAAATGCATAAATACATTAGTAAAATATAGAATAATAAATAATTGATTAGATAAATAAATAAGCATATAAATAAATAAACGCACAAGACAGACAAGAAACGATCATTCTGATAAAATTAAGCGAAACGCCTAATTCCGTTGGAATTTTTTTTTTTTTATGTGGGAAAGAAATAGACAAAATAAAGTGTTAGATGAGCATTTCACATTAATGTTACAATTATAATTTGCTTTTCAAGAGAAACTTAGATAGAAAAGAGAGGGACCAAAGTTCATAAGGATGGTGTATGGACGTAAGGCCTGCCGTAAACGAAATATGACTTCATAACAGAGGACATTTATTGTCTCCTTGCATTTATGACGTATTTAATTAGTTGACTGATTAAAATTAATTTATGTATTAATAGTTAACTTATCTATGTGTCTATGTATTGGTTTCTTTATTATTTATTTATTTTATATCTATTTGTTTATTTATGTTTTTTAAAACGGCTGTTTCTATTAAAGTTTATCATTTGTTTTTAATATAAATATGGACGGAACAGCCAAATTATGCGTGTTTAGGCTGAATTTTACTTGTATATTTCATACCATTATGTCTTATGGTTCTGTACGCCCGTTTACCACTTTCTTATAAAAATTTAGTGAAAATAAAGTGTTGTTCTTTTCATTTGACAGGATGATGATGTCGTCAGCTGTACGAGCCAGTTAAGATGTACGGCAATCGGACACCACCAGTGCACTACAACCAGATCTTTCTCCCCTCTCCAGTCTCGGGTAGGTAGTTTTCATCCGTCTGTTATTCCATATAGCCTCCCCTTTTCTCTCACTCTTTCTTTCATTCACCTTATTCGTTGTCAAACGAAACACAGAGATCTGTTGTTTGTTTTTCTTGAGGCTTTCGATCCTGAGAAAGTAGAATTATCTAGGCTTTAAAATAGCTGCCTGTTTTTTTTAGTGAGAATTTTTGAGGGTAGAAATTTGGAACTTGGAAGTTTTACCCGGACAGCGGTACTTCGCCCACTCTTCACCGGTATTTTAACTGCCAAGGGTTCTTAACGTGGATAACGCACACACGGGACTTCCGTAATATATTCGCCTTTATCCGAAAAGGCTAGACATCGGGC
This sequence comes from Peronia peronii, assembly GCA_039654565.1. NCBI lineage: Eukaryota > Metazoa > Mollusca > Gastropoda > Systellommatophora > Onchidiidae > Peronia > Peronia peronii. The sequence continues at coordinate 1,779 of JBCEWB010957958.1, forward strand.
TTCCTACACAGAGGAAGCCAGGGGATGTCAAACCACATAGCCACAATGCCCCCCGCCCCCCCCCCCAGCGATTCCTTGTTGTTTTTTTGTTTTGTTTTGTTTGTTTTATTTTTAAAGCCTTCCAGTCCACATGCGTCCATAGACAGAAGGTCAGCCGGCCTAAAGCGCATGTGCGGAAACGGCAATCAGCTGTGTTTACATGGGAAATCGGGTCAAACATGACATTTTTTCTTGTTGTTGTTTTTTATGCAAATATCTAGATTTATATCGATCTAAGAGTTATTGTTATTATATATACCCTTGCTAACCGTAACCCTAACCCTAATCCTAACTCTAACCCTGTAGTTTGTGAGGTATGACGTCCTATGCATGCGCAATAGCCCGGCTGACCTTCTGTCTGTAGACGCAAATTTCCAATCCTAACAAGGCAGAATTATCACAGAATGAATGAAACTATTGCAATGCACTGTTATCTAAAGAAGTGAATGTGAATGCATGAGTTAGTTGTTCAGTTAAACTCTGTTTTGACACGGTAGCAGACAACTACAATTTGTAGGCTTTAGTTGTGTGCTTCTTTTTTTTTTTTTATTAACAATTACATAATTATGTCTCGCGGTTAGTCAAATGAGACGTGAGTCGCTAAGCTAGAACCGAGAAATCGGGCTTTGAATGTGATGAGGAGGTGGGGTCAGATATCGAATTTTTGTTTATTGCAGAAATCGAAAGTGCATTCATTTCTGAACAAGACAATATCGATTTTACCCTCGATTTATAAATGTTTCTTCATTAAAGTCGGGGTTTTCGTGAGGTAGGCATGTAGATTTATGCCTTCGACCGTTCATTTAAACTCGATTTTCTCGGAATTTCGGTCATTGCTAGGGGGTCCCCCTTTGTCTCTTTAAACTGCAATATCTCTGGCTAGAATAAAGCCAGCTCAAAACTTTTTTCACCACCTGAAAGGGTATGAAATAAGCTTTCACATGATATCAAAAATACGTCTCATTTTGACTGGCTGCAAGACATATGTCAAAGCATCAAACCCAACATATGGAATGAATGGACAACAAAGATATGCAAAAGAACATGTCATTGACAAGGAAATGAATTGGCGTCCTTCAGTTGTCCAGAATTTTTGCCTTGAGCCTTCCTTCCTTGTCCTTTTGTTTCATTCTGTAGGGCATATGACTCTTCAAACTGTGAAAAACTTTTGCTGCACAGTCTACTTCCAATTTATACCCTCCCAGCCCAAACTTTCCTATCTGCTTAGACCTTTGAAGTCAAATGTCCAAGGCCTCTAGATCCCTTTTGTGGACATCCTTGTAGTCAAGCAATGGTCTGTCTTTAAGATGCTTTCCCTGTACTAGGACCTGCAGTGTAACAACACAGGTAGTTTGTCTGATTGTTTCTTGCTATTTTTTTCTGCATTGTCTCCTTTGCACTTTTGTTGCCTTCAACTCTTTCTCAAATTTGGACAGCCCCTGGCAGACAGAGCTGCACCAGTCAGATCTGTGTATTGTGTATCCCTCCCCCACCCTTTTTTTTTTTTTTTTGTAGGAGGATTCATCCTGACTCTTTTTAGGTTAGATTAGCAAACATCTAAGAATTTCAACTGTAGTCTTCGTCTTAGATGAGGGGTATCCTGTATGGTCATAGAATACAAACTGTGTTCATGCATCTCACAGAGCCAAGCTAATGAAATGATCTTTTTTCTTGATAGTTCTGTATAATTATATGCTTGACAGTCTTAGTTAGTTATTCCTCTTCACTTTTTGTGGATCATAATACTTCAACAGTTCCCAACATTCTTTGATCTCTTGCAGTCTTTTTCACCGCCTCTCAAGGTCAAGCTGATGGCCTTGAATTCTGTTTGATGGCTCCACTTCCATGTGTTATGTGGGCATCTTTTTTCCTCTTTCTTTGGCAGTCATTGGCTTTCTACATCCAACAAAATTAGGAAATATGCCAGGCTATAGAAACATTCAGCCCTATCAGATGTTTGGTCCATTTTCAGCCTTGAGAAAGTTGGATCTATATTCAAGGATGAGAAATTAAATATTTGACAAGTGCATAATTAAAGATAATTAAAATTATGGAAAGAACATGACTTGTAGCACTTGAGTATATCTTTTGTCAAACAAGGTGGACCCTTAGCGTGATGGTATGAGGGTTAGACATGTACATATATTTATATCTAATGGGCCTCATCTCATCCTTTCTACTTTTGTTATCTTTGCCACAATCATTTGAGCCAAGTAATGAGGTAAGATCAGACATACTCTGTATCCAGTTTTGTTTTGGTTTTTCTTTAGTTTTTTTTTTTTTTTTTCCTCAGTCTGTTTCTGACAGATAAATCCCCTCTCCCCTCTCCAAATTATGAACCATTCTAGAATCATCACCCAGATATCAGAATTTTAAAAAACCTGACTAAGAAATGGTCTTTCATAAACAGTAGTTTTAAAATTCATCATGACATACAGTGTTTACAGAGCACGAAGAGAACAGAGTTGAAATAAAGTAAGACTGAGATACAAAGGTTTGGCGGAAAATTTTCCATTGGCTTTCACATGCTTACTTTTCTGATTTGTGCCTGCTGTATGATATCAAATCTTTGCATATAACATATACATATTTACTCTGGTTTGAACATTGTGCGGGCACTAACACCAAGTTTGTTGTGTCTTGAGAATCTAATCTAGCTTGTCTTCCATAACCGTAATCTTTTCTCTTAGACACGCAGAGTTTTCACCCTTGTAATGAAAGAGGTTTGGAACTAACATATTCCCCCAGTCTTACATCTCACTGAATACCTCATGACCATTTTCTTATAAGATATTTTCAAACTACAGTTTGCTCATTTGCATCAGCTTGTGATGAACAAACTTAATTGTGCAACTTCTGCATCAACTCAAATGTTTACTTTTAGTCATATACGCCTCTTTCATTGATGTAAAGGAATGCCAGTTCACATCTTTCATTACTGATAAAGAAAAGAAGGCTACATTGTATTTTGGGTTTTTTTACTTTCTTGCAGTTGTTTTTAAGAAATCATCTGGTACTGTTAGATAACACTGGAGCATCTGAGTCATAAGTAGGGAAATATTCAGATCTATCAGTGATAAGGTTTAGCAGTATATCACGTCAGTGCTCTGCTATAGTGGTCCAAGTTATCTTCAGCACTTTCTTGGCATTGAGACAAGACTGTTTATAGTACAGTCATTGTGATGAGTTGGATTATATGGTTCTACTTGAATTAATACATGGCACATTTCATTTTCAATAACATTATCTGAGAGCTCTCATATTCAAGAACACATGAGGTGTCGGCTGAGACTAGGCCTAGATTTGATTGAGACCATTATGGTAGAGCACTGACAGCCAGTCCTTTCAACAGATTGAGCAACAGTTTGAATCTTAGCAAAACTCCGTTAGTGCCCTAGAACTATGTGAATGGTAAGATTACACACTTGAAGGTTAGCCCAACTGTTTACTAAAGCATCGAAACAGATGCCGCCATTGAGCATGTTTTGATTTCTTTCATGTAACTGTTTGAGTTGTTGGCTTATGTGTGACAAGGAAAGTGATGTGATGACATTTGACTCGATGTTCATGTACTAAAACAGCAATAACCAAAACTGCATCAGTCTGATCTTTGCATTTTCTAGTCTTCATTTACATGTAGTCACAGTGAGTGAACAAAACAAGGTTTACTATATTCAGACAAAAACTTTAAAATGTCCTTGAAATATCTTTAGATATTATTAATTATGAATACCATTATAAGTATGCACGTTTTTTCTCTGACAGTGTCATTTAATTGCAGATTTGATAGAATCAACATTATAAAGAAAATAAAATTGTTTCAAGTCATCTCTCGGAATCATATGAACATATATCTTTGTATTTGTGAAATAATGCTAAAGACAGTGGCAATATCTTCAGTCATAATCGAAGCTATGCTATGAAAATAACTGAAAAATTAAATCACACTGGGCTAGATTGATAAACATGGTGTTATTTTGAAGGAAGAGCTTGTGAATTTGAATAATTGATGATTATCTCAAAAACATATTCCCTGCACTATATAACAGATCAATAAATGCTCTATGAACATATGAAGTGTGTAGTAGAAATAGTTTGCCAATTTTCATTGAGATGCACATATAATGTTATCTAAATGCGCTACTGTCAGGAATTAAACCAACCAACCCCCCCCCCATACAAGTGATTTGAGCTGTTTCTGAAAGATGTAGCCTATAATTCATTTCACTTTAGGTAAATGTATAGAAATAGAAGTAGGTGTAAGTCAGACATGAAGATGTTTCTTTCAATTATTAAATAAATATTAAAAAGAAGATTACACAAGCTCTATGTTTTACACTCACTGTGGTAGATTTCTTTGCTTTAGTGCAATAATCCTGTATCTCATATTAAATGTTTGAAAAAAAAAAGATCTTTAAGAAGAAACAAGGATACAGAACAATTGCATGAAGGCAAAACATATTTTTTTTTTCCTTTTTTTTTTTATTCAAACATTTTCTCTCCCCAATATTTTCACTCACACTCAATACCACTTCACTTCACTTAGTTCTTGTGCAGTCTGGGTACCTACCTGTCTACCTACCTACCTACCTGTCTACCTACCTACCTACCTACCTACCTGTCTACTTATCTGTCAACCTAAGGTTTTTGCATTATCTCTGTGGTCTAAGCTGCATTTGCTGTCAGTGTGCGTTATTTCCTACCCACCTAATGACCAGATATGCTACAATATCACTCCACCCTGTCCCCCCCTTCCCCTTTCCCTCAGCCCATCTTTATCTTCCCAGACAGACGTCCTGATGTTTGAAAAACTCATGAGTTGTTTGCCTAGGGTGGGGCCATTGATATATGTTACGTTCGGACCCTGTGATTTCACCTCGTACATTGCTTGACTGTTTCTTGCCTTTTGTGTTTCAGTTCTCACTCAAAGAAACACAGGAAGTCAAAACACCGTTCTAAGAAAAGGTAGGTATCAGTGGAAAAGAAGGTTTTGGAGTCATTCACCTTGTCATCCATCCTTTTCCCTTTTTTTTTTTAATAAATACATTCTTCTTTTACAAAAAGGCAAAGGAGAAAATCATCTTGTTAATTTTTTTTTCCCCTCGACTTAGCTCTTGCATTTAGCTAAAGTATATATATTTTTTTTTTATAATAGGCATTCAACAGTACTTGTGTCTGTCCGTCTGCCTGCTGTGTCTGTGTATCTGTCAAAAGGAAGAAGTTAGGTTGGTCAAAAGCAATCCCCATTTAGTATCATTATGGCTTGTCAAATATCAAACGGCAAATTGTCTTAAATGTTGGTCCCATTGTTTTGAGAGATTTTCCGGTTATATGGAGTTGAAACAAATGTTTCTTATGAAAATTAACTGGATCCTAAATACTGGCTTTCCTCACATTAGCTTAGTTAACTTGTTGTGAATTTGGCACTTTTACTGCCATTTGAAAATAAAACACAGTATCTATATATCTTGGAAATGCTAGATGCTTTGTTTTATTTTCAAACGGCAGTTTAGGACAAATTGGCTTATAAGAGTCAATCTACAGTTTTCTCAAGACAATGGTAGTAGTGATTTGGCTTAAGAGTCATTATTATTTTGTACCATATTTTGTTTTTCAGTTTGTGATCTTTGCTATGTTCCAGGTCCTCAGAGAAGAAGAAGCACAAGCGACACTACAGCACCTCCAGCTCAGGCTCTGACAGTCATGTCGACAGGTAACAGTGGCAGGTCTTTAATTTGCCTTCACCAGACAAAAGAGATAGTGAGCAAGCAGTGTAGAGGAAAAAAATAACTTTTGCACCCTTTGCTTGAAACATACACAATGAAAAACTTGTGTTTGAAATATTGTATATAGAAAATGTTTTCATCTTATTATTATAATTTTATCAATTTTTTTTGTGGTCAGTCTTTCAAATGGCATGAAGTAAAAGGATTTTTTTTTCCATTTTACACTATTGCTTACTCAACACCTGTTTTGTCTGGCAAAGGGAAGTATCAGGGCTGGGCAAAATGATCACTGATTACCATCAGTCACTTACTGATTGACTTAAAACACTTCTCCTACTTCTTCACTTAAATCACTATCCCCACCTGATTCTGTGAGTTGGCAAACAAATCACGCATCAACATTGGATCGAAGTGTCAAAGAACTGGTCTGGCCCATGACCCACTCATCATATTTAACATTTGAAATTCCTGTCAGACAGCCCATATTGCGATGTATATCTTTGTCACTGCGTCGTCGGACTCATGAGAAAGACAATTTACACACATTTCCTGATTTGATCCAGGTTAAAATGGGTACCTGGCTTATAGACAGAGAATGTTATTCTTGTATATTGATAAGGATTTGACCACCTAACAGGCAGCTAGCTTGTATGCTTCGCTGGAAGCTGAGAACGTTTGTGTGTCTCTTAGCAGTCTGTCAAGGTAGTAATAGACCATCAAGTGCCCAGAGCCTATGCTGTACTATTGCCATCGTCATCCAAAAAAGCAAGAGCCATTTATTTCATCCATAGGCGCTATATAACTGCTCACTATTATTATTTTATGACGTTGTCAGCTGTTCCTTTGACAGGAGATTTAATTTGCTTGTAGAAATCCTGACACTTCAGCATTTCTGATTGACACTTTTTAGATTAATACTTATAATGTAAGCTTATAGACAATATCTTTGCCAAGAATATTATCTGAGAGCCTTTTTTTTTTCAAATTGAGATGAATTTGAAAGACAGAGTGATTCTTCATTTTTTTTACTTATTTTATTAGTATCTGTGAGCTTGCATGTGTATGTATGTGTATCTAATTTTCATAAGATCCATGTTTGTTTCTGTTCAGTACATTTGATGAGTCGTAATTCAATAATTTGTCAATTTTGATAGTGAGGACTCTGATGTCCCAAACACAGCCAAAGACAAGCCCGAAGCTCCTCAAGGCAAGGCCAATGGACATGGCCAGTCACCTGTGCAAATGTAAGTAGCACAGTGAATCTACCAATTGAGAGAAATCATGGCCCAAGAGTTAGACATCTGCTTCTTGATAAACTGTAAAATGTGTTGTGGGTTCAGATTCTACCAGGATATGGGAAAGATCAGAAGTGGTCCTCTGTTTTTTTTTAAATGACTCAGTGGTCCCCGCCTTCTTGGATAAGAAAGCCTGACTTCTAGCCATTTCAGATATAGAGGTGAATATATTTCATAAGTCCTACATGTACGCCTCGTCACTTTTTGAATTTTCGGAAAAGTGTGGAGACACTAAATCTTCATGTAGAGTATAGATCTGTCAACAGTAAAAGGAAGAAGTGAGAAAAAACATGTTCATCACTTTCCATGTAATACTTTATCATTTTCACAAAATACACATTCAAGAATAGACCTGAACTGACTCTAGAGCTGCGACCCTAAGAGCTACAATGCCCTGCGGCGTGCCTTGCCGGGCTTGTCAATCTGAGTCTCAGTGCTAGTACTTAGCCTCAAGGTGTTTGTTCTGACTATAGAGACTCTGCCTTGGCTTCAGAGTGACACCGTGCAGGCCTAGATTGACCACCTTACTGACCAGTGTCTTCCTTTAATCCCTCCCCTAACTCCACCCTTTCCTCACATGTAATAACATTTGCAATGAGCCAATGGTAGGAGAAGAGATTTATTTACAAAGACATATCAGTTTGATATAGGTCCCAGTTTTCTCACCCCTCGTCCCACAGGCCATTCCCATTACAGATTTGCTCATAACCATGTAACTGCTTGGATGAAACTTCACATAGGGGTGTATTTACGTTTTGTTATAGAATCTCAATGTGAACTGCAAGCTATCATCCCTCTGCACCATGTGGACTTAGATTATTCTTATTAGACCGACTGACATTGATGGGGCAGCAGTGACTACAAAGAAATATATACAAGTGATCTAATGATGACGCAGAGTGAAAGCACAAGAGAGCTATCTAATGTATAAACTAAGAGATACATAGGCTGCTTTACCTTTTATTCATAGCAATTATAGCTTACTTGTACTCTCAGCATATATATATATTCTTTCAACAAACTTAGTATTTGCATCCACACCCACTTGTGTCTTGTCTATCACAGAGTCCCTGTACAAAGGAAGGAGCCAAGCCCTCCAGTACCTTCCCCTCCCAAACAGCCATCCGTGAAGTCCCTGCCGCTACCCCAGAAGCCGCTTCAGATATCTTCGCAAATCGACAACAACAGCAATAAATTTGTGACAGAAAAACTGGTGGCTAAAATATCCGGCAATGGACGAGAATCATCCTCAAGGTCTAGGTCACGGTCACGATCTGCGTCACACCAAAGCCTCTCAAAACGAAGGTACCATCCTGCACTACCTAACTTATCATACAATTTCAGACAGTTTTGCATTTTAAAACATATTGTTTAACATGTCATAAACTCACAACTCAGAAAGTGATGAAGGCTTGCAAACATCATTATGAAAAGTTGAACTATCTGAAATTTTTAGAACATTAGTAGTGGCAGTAAAATATTATACTGTATATAATGAGGGAAAAATTATCGGTGGATCTGCTTCAGTTACAAGATCTTAAAACTTGAGAAAGGCGTTTTTATTTTTAGTAAGCATCCCTTTTTCATACATCTTTCAAGATGGCAGTTCATTATTTTTTTTAGCTGTGCAGATAAACCAGAAATAAGTGTCAAAATGCATATATATTAAAGAACAGAAAAGTTTTTGAACTGACAATTTTTTGCACAACAATGTTGAAATCTGAGGAAAGGAAGAGTAGCAGGTATTTTTTGAGATCTCAAGAACTATACAATACATCTTTCAAAATTTGACCACATTCAAGGATTTTCATTTATGGTCACACAGATCAACAAGGAAGTTGAGTTCAGGGTCTTCATCCTCACGTAGTCGAAGCCGGAGTGACAGCCGGAGTCGTTCCCGCTCCCGAGGCCGATCCTCTCACCGCTACAGCAATAGCAAGAGCAAAAGCCGCAGTCGGAGCCGTGACCGCAGTAGAAGTGCCAGCTCTAGGTCAGACCATAGAAGCAGCCACCGAGACTCTCGCTCGCCCTCCATCCGACGCAGACACGGCTCACCCAGTCATTTGGATAAGCGCAGAATAACAAGGTAGAACAAGATTGAATACGTCAGGAGCAGAGGAACAATAAATCATCTATATGGGGTTTTTTTGTCTCGTGCATCACATACCTCTTTTGTTTATGTGAAGAAGAAATTGAAGCTGTGAGGATATGACAGATGTAGTGTAGAGCATGACAAAAGCAAAAAAATTTTAAAAGAGTAATATAAAATGAGATCCTATTGCCATCATCATTCTAAAAAGCAAGGGCTATTTATTTCATCCAACCCTTTAAGTGCCGACTTTCTTCTAATTGACAGTTGCTCAGTATTCCTTTGTTAGTTTTTTTTATTTTTCTTCACCTTGTACTTAGAACTATTGTCAGGACTCTAGTTAATAAGACAGTGCCCTTTGTCATTGAAAAAAAAGGAAAGAGAAAGGTGAAACATCACTCTGCAGAATTACCCGGATGTTTTATTTTCTGTCCTAAAAAGTGTTCTTTGCAAGCTCTTTGCAGAATCTTCATTTGCTATAAGCATTTCCTGGAGAGATTAAGGTTAATATCCGTCCAATATGTTGCAAAGAAATTTGAGAAGTTAGGGCTGTAGATAAAGGCGAATATATTATCTGTGATTGTTTAGTAGGATGGTGATTATAGCGGATCATGAGGAAAAGTTGTTCCTTTAATTCGACATCCTAGGTGATCAGTGTTTATATTTATTTAAAAATACTTTTTGAGTGTTTTCAGTTGATCTGTTGCTGTTGTCTATCCCTCACCCTAGACCTCAATGTTTGGTGTGCTTGTCAACATTAGATTATGTTGTCAGTTGTTATAGTAAAGTAAAAGAATTATAAATACAAGAATCACATGTGTAGTGATACACTCCTTTTTTTGCAAAATCTGTGGGTTTTTGTTTTACTTTATTTCATTTATTTTTTATTTTTTTTTCCCTATGATTTAAACATGGCTTAATATGGTGCTTATATTTTCGGTTCAAGATGTGGGAATCTCCATACATATTATTATTTTGAAACGCGCTTTTATTTGTGAGCACACTTTTCTTTTCTTGCCTTTTCATGTAGTTCATACGGCTATTCACGGCTTGTTGAAGTTATATAGGGCTACTGTTAGCATTTCCTCTTTTATTTCATTAGTCAATATGGAAAGGGCTCCACTATTCAGTTTCATACATGCCCTAAATAATGTATTTTTGAATGGAACAACAGTCTTTTAAGTATTTGGTAGTCTCTTACTCCAGTTACAGACCAGTGGTAGTGTATCCTTCATTGCAATTTGGTGCAAAAAATAATTCTTTTATGGTGACTTTGAAAGTTGAAAAATTCAAAATTGATAATACCTATGAATAGTTTTTTGATTAGGACGGAATCAGACAACAAGCCAAAGCCAAAGTCAGTGACTTTGGAGAAAGGAATAAAGGAAACTATGGAAATAATCATGAGGAAAATGCAAAGAGCTCCACTGAAATGAACAGAGAGACTGTGACTTAATGTTTCCCTCTTTTTTCTTTTGCTATACTGTGCGTTTAAGGGGATTTAATTGTAGTAATGACATAACACCATTAAAGAACATTTTGTAGACAAACAGAGATTATCATATATGTAAAATATCAAATAGCAAACCTTTAGATTTTAGTATAAATGGGAAAAGTTTTTTAGAAAATATGATGTGGAATTGCATAGGTGATATATGCTATGATGTATGTTTAAGTTAGATTTAAAATAGATGTATTTCTGTCCAGTCTATCAGATGCTGTGATATACATATCGTACATGTGTATTGTTTTTTTTTGTTGTTTTTTTTTTTTCTCAATCACCTACTGCACAATGTAGTTTCTTTTTATCTGGGAAAAGAAAACACATGCATTGCAAACAATTGTATTTTATTGGTTCTAACATTTCTGTTTCCCCTCAGTGTGTTGTGTAAACAGCGTACTGCTTTTTATTTTTTATGTTGTTAATGTTACTCCTTGATTGAAAGTGTAGCAACTAATGTGCTGAATGTTCATATCTCTTTTATCAGTGTAAGATTTTGTTTTGTGATTTTCATTTTTTATTTCTTCATATTTTCCCTTTCTGTTTATTTTTCATTTCGGTTTGGTGTTGTGGTCATGCTGTGTGCCGCTGATGTACAGGTCCAGAAGTCCAGCTCGGAGGTCACACAAGTATCGCTACTCCCGCTCATACTCCCGGTCACGATCCAGGTCCCGGTCATGGTCACCGTCCATGACTCGGCGCTATAGCCGGCGGCGCCACCTCTGATGGCCATGATGTTTTGGCAGGGTATACAACTGTTTCCAGTTTGCAATACATTCCTACTAATTTCCCAAGACAAGCAGCTGCATTAACATGTTCCTGGTTCACTGTTGAAGTGAATTGTACCATTCTAGTTCCAGTTTTATCCTTTGAAATGTAATGCTGAATTACCCACTCTCTGCTTTGGCATTTTAGAATTTAGGATTGTTCTACTGCATTACAGAATGAATGAACTAAACCTATGATTCTGTACTAATCCCTAGTTTCAGAGTTTTTAGATTTCCGGTTTTCTTATCCTTTTTTTTATCTCACATGCATCATGAGTGTAATTACTAAATTGATATATTTATGTTGCAATGCTACAGATGGAGCTGAATATGGCTTTAGCAGTACTAATATTGGTTGCAAATTGATCTACCAATCGTAATCTGATTTCAGTTGTCATTTCCCAGATTTTCTGAGACTACTTAAAGACAAAAATGTAATTTCCTCTGCTTTTAACATATAATTAGCGATTACACCTGCAGTACACCTAGTGTCATGCAGATTTCAAACTAAAAGATCATATTTCACATGAGCCATAATAGAAGTCGTGGTTTTTTGTAGATGTAATTATCACTGAGAAAAATTGTACAATGAAACAATAAATATCTCACAACTAAATAACTGAAGTGACTTTGCCATAGCAAAAAAAAACAAACAAACAAACAAAAAAGAATATCAGAGAACTGTCTACAAATGTTCTTACCATCAAGATAGGCTTTCATCCTCTAACCTGATGGTTTGTGAGAACTATATTACTAACATTAGTCAAGAGGACATAATACACTTGCACTGTAACACCATGTTAGGGCAAAAATTATACAGCCATTCATCACTCAAATTTATCAAACCACAAATTAGTAACCGCTTTACATATTCAGCAGCTTTAAGATCTCATCCTTGATAATGAAGTCGTATATGACTTAATTCTCCATTATTTACTGTGATTTATTCTTTGCTTCCGAAAAATGAGTACTTCCTAAATAGTGCTTCACTTGTAAAGGTATAAAATATTATGCAGTAATATTGACAAATATTGTAGATGCTGAGTTTTTTTTTCCTTATAATCATTCTCATCAATCTGTAATTGTAATCTGCAATTTTTTTCTAGTACTTCTTAAAATTTACACTTACTTTTTTGGTTAAGCATTGTAAATATTATTTTTTTCAGAAGATATAAAATACCAGCCTGATAAACATAATATAAGCATTGAGTTTTATGACAGATCCTCATGAATTGGAAGTTTGCCACTGCTGCGATCTAAATTTATCACACTCATTTAACACTTACTGGAACTTGTCATGTGCCTGTCATCACATTGAGAAAGGGCCATAGTAGGGAAGTCTGTAGTTGACTCTAGTTTGATCAACACTCAGTCATTGCACTAACACAAATATGAAACACATGTACATGTAATCATTTGGTTATCAAAACCTATATGAAGAGTTAGGGCAGAGAAATACATAGTTTGTTTGTCAAGCATGATAAGACAGACCATCACTTGTATCCAATGATTGTTTTGCCTGCCATGATACTAAGAAACTTAGAACTGGCTCTGTGGCAGAAAAATAATTTGCTGTACCCTGAATGCAGTAGCCTTCATAACCTGTTTCTTCCCTTCTTTTGTCTATATGCTTTCCAACTTCATACAGACTATCCTTCCCATTTACCTCTTATTCTTAGAGCAAAACTGACTGGAGTATGAATGTAATCCATCGGATGATATCACTACCCTCTTTATGCATGCATTGCTTGTGTTTGCTGCATGCTTTGCTGTTTTGCTTTACCTTGTGCAAGATTTGTTTATTTTCACTGTTTGCTTCCTGCATGTTTTAGTTTTCTGTGTTGTGGTTTGTTTGGATTATGAAGCAGAGTAGAATGATAAATATTTTCACAGATTCTTCAAGGTAAGTTTAAAAAGCAATAGCCAGGCAGGTTTTAAAATTCATTAATGATGAATATTAATATTAAAGGGGTTGTGCAACATCATTTTGTTGTGTCAAGTTTCTTTTTGTTTTTGCTTCAGATGAAATGTTACGGTTATTGTAAACCTACTAACATACAAATTAGAAGCCGATGGCTTCTTAAATTTGAGATTTTAACAATTAAAGAGATGGGATCGTTCGGACC
>JBCEWB010958069.1:0-15321 GCA_039654565.1 Peronia peronii
AGATAGATAGATAGATAGATAGATAGATAGATAGATAGATAGATAGATAGATAGATAGATAGATAGATAGATACGTAAGTAAGTGAGTAGATAGGTAGGTAGGTAGGTCGGTAGGTCGGTAGGTTGGAGGTAGGTAGGTAGATAGATGGACGAATGGATAGATGGATAGATGGATGGATGAATGGACAGACAGACAGACTGAGAGACAGACAGACAGACAGAGGGACGCACGGACGGACAGACGGGCAGACGGATGGACCCACGGACAGACGCATGGATAGATGGATGATTGGATGGATTATTGGAGAAAGAGAGTGAGAAAGAGAGAGAGAGAGAGAGAGAGAGAGAGAGAGATTGAAGGTCCCTGTACTGCAGAAGCCCTGTGCGCAGCATATGAAAATTTGAGGATCATCGTCTCTCAGAAAGCAAACGGGCTGACATCGACAAACGAGGTCTGTGGAAGGGACACAGCGGAAAGGCTGCAGGAGGTTTAATGAGATGACACAAAGTCGAAGTTGGGCAAGCCGACCTGAATTGTGTGGCTGGTATAAACAGTCAGATGTGATCTATTACAAAGCATTCATTTCATGTTGTAATTGATGGAACCTCTTCCACGCTGAAATGCGAGTATGAGTTATTATCACTCTACGCAATTATGAACAGTAGTTTTGAAATGGAAGGTTGAAGTTTTCTCCAGTTCATGGGGAACGTTTTCCAACGAGTTTAAAAAATTTTTTTCCCTCCAGGTTCTTTCTCTCTATATTCCCCCCCCCCCCCTATTCTCTCTTACATTCTTCAGGACTTTCTGCCTCTTTGCTGGTCTATCTGGATATCTAACTGTTTGTCTGTCTGTCCCACTGCCTGCATGACACTGTCTGTCTTCCATTTGTCTGTCTTCTATTTGTCTGGTCTATCTGTCTGTCTGTCTATTTACAACCGCTCACCCTCTCTGATGTTTTCTCTAATTGACATCATCTTTTGTAGTTCGTAACCTTAAAGATGGACATCATACAGACCATAGCAGTAATGAAAATAATAACCAAAATGATACTGTTAATGCAAGTTCCCCTTTACAAACTTCCGAGTAACATTTTGATTTTCCTCTCTCTTCTGACGGAATAAATTTTACAGAAAAATGCAAGGCTGTCATTTTATATGTATCACAGAAAAATTTCAAAAGGACAAAACAACAACAACAACAACAATAACAACGAAAAGAAAAGAAACAATCAAGCAAACTAAAAATGGAATTAAGAGACGGAGAAATGCAGGGCAGATCTGTGCCCAGACTAAGCCCAAAAAGTGAATAGAATGTAGGAGACAGCAGTGCTTCGAACTCCAATGTGGTGCAGAGAGGTTCCAAAAGATGATGGATGTCCCCTCATTGATAACGCAGAGCAGCGAATAAGAATGTTCGTAATTCTGTTATATCTTATTAAAAAGGCATCTAGCCTGTGTTTTTGGCAACCTTCACTCCGAAAAGACCATGGCTTCCTGGTCCATGATACAGTGGTTTCATCTCTTTCTTCTGTATCTCTTTGCTCCAGCCAGTAGGACGGACATGTGAAATAAATTGCTGTAAACCATCATCGTGATTGTTCCCGTGATAAATGTCGTTGAGGTGCCAGGCAAGAGATGGTACTTAAAGGTCTCCATTGCCTTCGGTCTTCTGCTGTGTACAGCAATATGATGAGAGCTTGACTAGATTCTTGGGCATTATCAACGAGTTTGGAACAGTAGATAGGAAACGAAACAGAGGTAAATAGGTGGACGAACAGATGGACCGGCAACGACCAGGGATGGACAAACAAAACATCTGTGGAGGCCAAAAGGATAGCCCGCAACTGGGACAGATGGAGAAGATTAGTGCACAACTCGTCAACAGGCGTCACTCTGATGGACCTACAAGGAGGTAAAGGTAAGAAGAAGCAGCCAGACCTTGATTTTCTGCGTTTGTCTTCCATTATGCCCTGCTGTATGATCTCGGACAAAGAGTCCTAGCGGTTGACATCAGCCATTTATGAGCTTCACGATCACCTCGAGGGACGGACAAAAGCATTTGATGAAGTACAGGCCTCCTAAAGCGTTGTGCACGATTCCCTCCATCTGTCCCAGTTGCGGGCTAAGGTCTGGGTTTCTGTAGATGCTCCTGGAGGTTGTCGGTTCTACTTTTCTTCCACTTAACTACCTCTTTTTCCTCTCCCAAGCTGGCAGAGCTTCATGACAGTGAGATTATATTCTGTTTCCTGCACAGCCTGCCCCTAATTCAGATATTCAGAGACCATGGTTTTTATTGTTTCTAGGTCAAACTCCAAGAGCTTTAACTTCCTTTTGCATGTATTTTTGTAATGTAGTTATGGTTCCTTGCCAGCTGTCTTGCTTGTTTGCTCCCTTACGGGGTCATATGTGATGAAACGATGCAGGAAGGACACATACAACAACTCTCTTCAGTCTTGTCTGTTGTCCCCGAGAGCCTGTGATTCAGGCAATGCTTTGCCGTCCACTCTTCGATATTGTCTGACCACTTCTTTCTTTATCTATAACTGCTTCTATATCGTCTTCCTTCAATCTTTTCTTGGAGGTTCGGCCTGGCCAGTCAGTCTGATCTTATGATGCGACCATACCAAGCCACCGTGAGCCTGTATAGCATAGCTATACTTTCGATAAATCTGAACTAAAATGAACCTGAAATGATACCCAACTGAACTCATTAAATCGACACTGCAATAAACATAAGAAATTAAACAGCGTCAGTACATTTTCCATTCACCAGAATGCCAAAATTAAAATTATCACCAAGTGCCGTCATTTTATAATTTAGAAAATTTACTTGATAATTTGCCCTAATAAAGTGTCATTATTGATAATTTTCGAATGACTAGAACATCCATCTTGTCTTGCAAATGACGCACAGAGATTGTGTTTGTAACAGTTTAAATAGAATGTATCTCTGCATGTCTGGATCTCTCTGTCTGTTTGTCTTCCTGCTTGTTTGTCTCCCTGTCTGTTTTATCTTTGGTTGCATGTATCTCTGGAACATGGAGAGACACCAAGTCTGTTTCGGTACCACCCAAAGCTTGACACATATTTTATCTGATGCAACAAAAAGTCTCCGAACTCTAGCCATCCGGGAATAGAATGATGCACTATGATAAAATGTATCAATGTCAGGAAGGGAGATAGTCCTAAGTGACAGAATGTGAGCATCTTTGGTCGCTGTATCTCTGAAATTTGAAGAGATAGAAAGTCTATTTTGGTACTATTTAAAATCTAGGAGCTTCTTTTTTCATACAGCTAAAAAAGTGTTGGGAGTTCTAGGACCCAGGACCGATATGCTATGATTAAAATGTACCAGTGGTGAAAAAAGAAATAGCCTTAAAACGTATATCGGTAAATAGTGGATGTGAGCATCTCTGGTAGCATGTACCTCTGGAAAATGAAGAGATAGAAAGTCCATTTTGGTACCACTCTAAAAGTTTGAAGGCTCCTGTCTGTGATGGAACAAAATGTTTTGGGAGCTCTAGCCAGCGAGGACAGTGATGTACCGAGTTAGACAGAAAACATTCCTGCTTTTTTTAATGGGATAAGCCTGACGCAGTGCAAGACACTGATTAATTACTGTCAACCACTGGCCTGATAGTACATACTGTACGCCTCCGAGACAGAGATGTAAGCTTTGGCTGGCAATCCATTTAAGAGAAGGAAAACTTCAAACTAAAAACTGATCGGAAACCGAATGGGCTGTAAGAAAATAAATATATCTGCTTTTATCATCTTTCTTTAAAGCATTTTCGTTAAAGAAGGGGGGTAAAAAAAACCATAGGGAGATTCTTCGATTTTACAAAGTCAGGAGCTAAATATAGAGGACTGAGGTGTCATTGTGTTAGGAAGCTCGCTTTACTTTATACCCGCATCATGACAAATTCACCAATTTGAACTAACAATAGCCAATTTTGATTTCTTTACCTCACCAGCTCCATCCTAGAAGTAAAGTAATAATAATCGGCCAATCTTGGCTCAGATTGGTGTATTTTAAGATGATGTGCATATCGAGCATCGCGAACACCATCCTAACGCATTGATCTTTCAAGTCCTCTTTTCGGGTTATAAGTGAAAAGTTCTAATCATTAAAAACAAAATGCACTCCTTATCTCTCTTCTTTTTTCTTCTTCTATTTTGTCTTTCATTCTTTCGTCCTCCCATTCTCTTCTTCATTTTCTTAGTTGATCTGATTTGATCTTATCTCAGGTTTTCTTCTTCTCCACTACTTTCTTCATTAATGGACAACAACTTGGTCAAACGGACCTCAGCAGTGGATAAAGTTACTCATTAATTTCAGTCTTTGCAGTTGGTCTCACGTCATGTCTAAGGTGTTAAATGCCTTGTCATCAGAACATGGCAGACTTGTTAACACATTCTATCAGACGTTTGGCCGCCTTCATCAAAAGAAATTTGCACCTAAAGGTGAGAAAAGGATCTGATCGCGGGGCGATAACAGAATAATGATTGATTTGTCACAGATTCTAAAAAGATATTGACCCCCACTTTCTAAATATTCTCCTAGGATCGAATTCATATGCAAGAGAACAATACAAAGGTAAGGCGGGTCCTGAAATTTGTCTTTTGCTAAAAAAAAAGTCGATTTTAGGCTTCTGTTTTCTCTTAAGAGTTATGCCTTTTGTGAATATAAAAATGATATAAACAAGTTGATATGTCCATTTAAATGTCCTGAAAGGGTGGTTATTCAATGGTTGATCGGCACCTCTAACATGGAGACCTTGGCTCAGTTGGGCTCCGATATTCAATGAGGATCACCGATATTTCTCTTTTGTAAGGGCAAATGGTGCACAACAGACTTGATTATGATCTCTGCCACCAATATCAGGAGCTCCAATACCGGGAATGGACACTAGCTGACCACCGAAGATGCTGACCACACCAAAAATCAACGAAAATTTTCACCAGAATCTCTAAAATGAAGTTACCACACCTTAATGAGGGCAGAATTTGCCCCATTTCTGCTGTTTCAGAGTATAGCAGTACACTATCTGTCACAGTAAGGGTCAAAACATTTTTATTTATGACCCACCAGGGCATGGCAGCCATATGTAGGCCTCCCAGGACCCTGAAGGGACTCTTCGGGAGCCCGTTAGTGATGGGAGTGAGGGATCCAAAATGGAAGAAAAATGTGAGCAGATGCCCAGGAACAGGCAAAATAAGACATAGACAGAGACAGCACAGAGAGAAACTACTAGAATATGAAACAATCATGTTTTGAGTTTGAAAGACCGATATAAAAACCTTGTTTTGAGTATTTTTCTTTTTTTCGTTGAAAAAAACTTAAAATGCGTTTTTCTCAAAATGAGGTTTTTCACCACAAACATGTGATCTACTTTATCATTCCTGCAGCAATTGTCATGCAATCTGGCATAAATATAGAACAACACAAAACTTTTGTCAGAAGGAGTTTTTGATAACATTTTAAGTTTTTGAGAAATTTGAGATTTTGGGATCAAATTTTCGAAAAATCTGTGACCTTTATACATAGTCTATCAATTTTTTTTTAAAAAGTGAAAAACAAAATGCGAGCCAGATATCAAAATTCTGGTCAGACATACGTTAAATATTTTTTTAAAAATACTCAAATTTTCAAACAAATGGGTTGAAAAATAAAAAATCCTATTTATAGTAAACTTACGCAATATGAGGTAGCAAAATCCAAGATAACGGCGTTGCCATGGCAACCATGAGTGATTTTAATTTTTTTTTACAATGGTTTTCCTCTACTTTGACCATGCCAAAACCTATGGTAATGATTAAAATCATCTTCTCCCAATGGTTTCCAAAATGACTTCCAGCCCCCCCCTCCCCCCCCCTCCCCCCAATCCTTCACTTAACGGAGAAAAGATTCAAATACCTCTCTGGGATGAGTCTTATATGGTAGAGAATAATACAGGTTTTTGATAGAAAAATTAAATATGAATATCATGACACTAAACCTGACACGTTGTAAAGATCTTCTACAGAAATGAATAAACATGGAATAATGAATTAAAGACCACATAAAAATCAGACCATTTCCCAAAGACATCTCAGTCCGCTGTTCTTCTTTTGACCTTTCATCAGTATATCGACATTTTCGAAGTCTTTTTAATCTGCTTAAACTGTAGTCTGTTATTTTTGCCTGGCAATATCATCATTGTTCCTTTGACAAAAGTCGTTGAAGTTCCAGGCAAGAG
Organism: Peronia peronii; assembly: GCA_039654565.1. Taxonomy (NCBI): domain Eukaryota; kingdom Metazoa; phylum Mollusca; class Gastropoda; order Systellommatophora; family Onchidiidae; genus Peronia; species Peronia peronii. The sequence continues at coordinate 6,240 of JBCEWB010958069.1, forward strand.
ACAACAATAAAAAACTCTCCATTGCTCTCCGTCTTCTGCTGTTCACAGGACTGCGCTCACCGTCTGACTGTTCCACTTTTTGGCATTGTCAAAAAAGTATTGCGTTGTCCAGCTCCTCTGCCTGCATTCTACTGCGCACTGAATTATGACATTATATAGCACATTCATGAATAACCCAAAATCACTGAGTCCAATTTTATTGTCAGTTCGACTTGATGGTCAAATCCTCTCATACTAAATTGACGCACAAGGTCTAGACCTCCAGATATCACGTCACCAGACAGTGGTCGCGGGGGTGGAAAGTGGCTGGTATCGTCTTAGATTAGCGGCTTGACGAAAAATATCCTGCAGAATCTCAGTTCTCTATTCATGCTCAATTCCACGTTTCAATTCTGGATCATCAAGCCAAATTGACACTTCGGCTTGATCGTGAATGGGCCGATTTAGACAGAAAATCATTGCTGTTGATATTCTCCAGCCATGTAGATTTGTGACGCTTCATGACTGTGTAACTGTTGAGATAGACTGACCGTTTTGAAAAAACTGTCGTGTGCCCTGACCGGAGCCGTCAAAGGAAAATAGGAATATTATTCTTGATTTTTACTTTCTACTTTCTGTCCCGACAGGAGCACGCTGTCGGCATGTTGGGACTTACGAAGGAAGAAGGGAGAGGGACAGAGGAACAGAGGGAGAAGATTTTGGACATTATGTCTCAACGCAGAAAGCATGTTCAAAGTACTAACGACAACGAGGAATCGGAATGTGAGGAGAGAAATAATCGCCCACGCAATGAGAAACATGTACCTTATAGTGATGATGACTTTTTGGCCTCAGACATGCTGGGAGGCAATCATAGAGGTAAATTTTAATGGCCTGAATGAATCATGAAAGCTCCCCGGGAGGACCCGGGGTATATAAGTAGGTTCTCTGCTCCCACCTGTAGGTGATGAAAGCCCGCCATTGGTGGAATGTCTCCCATGGAATGCCTGCCATTCTCCACGTTCCAGGGGTGACATCTCTTCTTTCTCCTTGCTCCTGTCTTCTGGCCAGCTCTCTTTTCCTCTCTTCTTTTTGACGTGTAAACGTATCTTACCGTGTTTGGCACAATATGGCCGTGATCGTGCTGATGTGCCGTTAAGCCCCAATACAATCAACCATTAACGTGTAAATGTACCTACCGTGTCAGGCACAATATAACCGTCATCGTGCTGATGTGCCGTTAAACCCCAACACAAACAAACAAACAAACAAACGAATCATGTAAGAACTGATAGACATAGAACATTAACAATAGTAGCAAGTTTCTGTTAATGTGGTGTTTCTTCTGAAGTCCACAGTTAAGAACATATTTATATTCTAAAAAAAAAACACACACACACACACAATCAATATATCATCAACATCAACCCAATATTATCATCAATGTTTAAAACTGCCTTAAGTATACTGTCCTAGAGTGTTAACTAGTAACTACGTAAATACATTAAAAGACACGAATAACAACATTAATTTGAAGAGAGTTTAGTAGTTGAAAATTGATACAGTCGCGAATTTCGCCAAAGTTTTGAGCTTGGTGGGTTTTTCGTCAGGGCAACAATGAAAACAAAAATATCACTATCATCGTCATCATCATCATTTTATAGAAATTCTAAAGTTTAATACGAATTGTCTACCGGCAGCTAACTAAATACACTAAACGAAACAAACATCAATATAGAACACAACAATGTGTTAAAAATTGAATAAACTGGTGATACTGGTCAAATGTGCTAATCTTGCTGGGTGTTCATCGACGTTATCATTTCACTGGAACGTTTTGTCAGTTTGCAAAGACTGTTAAACGGTGACTTATACTTTTATTATGTAAATAAACAAGTGAATCAATAAGTGAATAAAAATAAATAAATAAGTAGGTAAAAGATACAAAGAAAAGACACACACAAATTTGAAGAACACATAGACAAATTTCCACATTCTTATAAATGGGATTGCCTCCTTTGTCAGGCAAGAATAACTTTTACAGGTAAATAGGATACAGCCATTGTCTTTTATTTTCATACTAGTCACGATTGGTGAAAGGAGTCGGAAATGGATCATGTTTACAACAAAAAGAAACAGTAGTCGATGAAATGTCTTCACAAGGAGGTCACTGACATAAACCCATTGACCCAGATATTCGGTAATAATATGAAACTTACAAATGATTATAAAATCAAGTGACAAAAAAGAATTTTCCTCAAGACAATTTCCTTTAAACTCAAGCCCTAGTGACCTAGTGACATTGCATAGTTCACATCTTTTAGGACTCCCTGTTTAGGAGTTCTTAGGGGGGTCTTGGCCAGGACCTTCACCAGCATCACCATCTTACTTTGTATCTCGGCCGTTCATCATCATCATTATCTTCATGATGATTTTTAAATAAACAATATCATTATGTTGATTATAAGAAACACATTAACTGTCAATAGGTGACTAACAACATGAAAAGAACCGAATACCCATCAGGGGAATAAATACATTGAAAATTAAATAAATTGAAGGAACTCGCAAATTTTCGATTCCGTTTAGCTCTTCATCATCATCGTCACCATCATCTCCATCACCACAATCATCATCATCATTGAAGGTTGGTTTTCTGTGTCCTAACGCTACTCTTGTGGTTGGAGAATTTTGTTTGTTCGCAATGCTATAGTTGTTTTGCTCACATATTCTTTGTTGCATAGCGTACATTTGATGACATCGATCACATTTTGAATACTGCAGCCTAAAAAAACTTTTAATGTAATGTTTTTGTTTTGCAGCAGTGCTGTGGACATAACAACACTCAGTGGCATGAGGGTAGTCATACATTTTGGTTTACCACAAGGTCGGAAATAGTTCTGAGTCCTGATGTTGTTACTTGATCGAGTCCGGACCAAAAGATGCCATAAACTTGGGGGAATTTTCTATGCAAAAATTGGAGGATCCATCTTCATTATCATCTTCATCAGCACGATCTTTATCATCATCTTCATTGTTGTCATCTTAATATATTCCTAAGCTGGACAAATTTGGGATGACTCTCGTTTCACAACACGTGCCCCCTGTAACATGTGTATCACCAGCCTATATCAGTCTGTCTTAACATCTTGACATTACTTTAATGATGTCCACTGATAAAAGTTCGATCTGCTATCGCTGCATTTTCGGACAACCAGTGGACAATCACCAGCTGAAAGAGAGGTCATTGGCTGGAGACGCATCTGATCACACTACCTGTGCGCAAAGAGAATTTTTAAAAATGGCGTTGGTGTTATTTATATGTTTCTTTATCTGTTGGATTTTCTGAATCTGAAAAGATTCCACACAATTAAATTGATAACTAATAATTATTTATCAAACATTATTTCATAAAAATATATCTATTCAAACCGATCAGAACTTAACTAAATGGCGCGACTAAATTATAGAATATTATTATATATCTGTGCTGGAAAGACAGGCATGTATTAAATAAAAATAGTCATAAAAATAGTTACTCCACCAACACTCTTACTTAGCTGGAGTTTCTCTAAGAAGTTTTCAGTGATTTTTATATAAAATCACACGAAAGGAACACATCTGAAACATTAACAACAGGTCGTTTACAAAGGAATGATCAGTCCGGCCTAGGATTACATAGGACAATAGAAATCACTTACACATTCACTAAGTTATTTTGTTAGAACGAATATTTAACCACTCATTTATAAGACGAACGATGTTTAATTATTTCCATCTCTGGCAACTTTTTATTGAAAGATTACCATCTGCCCTACTTGATCAGATGACTATCAGAGCAGAGGACACAGGAGATGCTGGCGGTTCTGACTGGTCTTGGTTATCGGATCCTGAGGTCAAAGGAAATGAATGATCTTACACTCTTTATCTAAATTTTACTATCAAAGGCCGGATTCTATCTCTGATATGGCCATGACCGTAAGTCTGTTAACCCTCTACAGACCATTGTGGCATATATTAAAATTAGGAACGATAAGCTTCATAATATCCAAAAGAAACATTTTAGGTGTTTTATATGACAAAATAATTACCGGCTTTAAATAACAAGCAATAAGTAGTCTTTAAAGTTGATTTCAAGGATAATTGTTAAAATTCAACATTGATTTGAAGTAGCAATGTTACTATGGTATCAGTTTGTATCACAAGTCATGGCTGGTTCTAGAGGGTTAATTATGACATCAAGGTTGTTTCAGATGGGATTTATACTTGGACCTTTGTCTTGGATTTGTGGGTCATCAGTGAATCAGAGACATAATGCTGAGTCAAATGCGCAAATTATTGTAACAGAATATGGGGATAGAGGGGGGAGGTAATGACCCGGGGCCGGCAGAAAGAAAAACAGGAGAGATGAATGGAGGGAGGGAAGTGGGATGAGATTAGATGGATCTGTTTCTACGTGTCTGCGATAGGAAGAGACGGAAGTGATTGTGACTAGCCCGTGTCTCTTCTGACCAAGGCAAAATTGTGGTTTTTGGTAAGGAATGTTGATATTGTGGAGAGAGTCACAGATGATTGTCAAACACATCATAACTAGAGAATTTGGGGAAGATTTAAGATGCTAGAAGAGAAGATGTTGATAAACGCTTTCATTAAGAACACAAGTCTATTTCTTGTCGGGTATCTGTCCTGGGCATATATATAGTTCATGGCGACCAAGCACAATATGCCAGCTCTGTCTGATTACAGTAAATGATGGAAATATTATGAATCAATCAGATATTTTTATGCGCAGTCTTCATGAGGAGCAATAATAAAATGTGCAGAACTACTAAAAACTATGGCGTTTCTTATCTACACAGATGATTTAGGCAGTCTATAAATTCTGTATCAATGCCGTACTGACAATGCTAGTTGATTGTCTTCTCCTATTCCAGCAATGATTGTCATGGGACTGTCATGGTTGATGTTTGATGAACATGGCCTGTTGCATGCAGTATCTTACTGTTGTCTTCTTTTGCTCATTTGTGGCTGTTCTTCCTTTCTCGAATCTGGAAAAAACCAGTGGGGACAGAGTTTCTTCAGCCAGACCTATCTTCAGTTTTTTCTTTCCACAAGGCCTGAAGGTCGAACTTGAATTTTTATGCATTAAAAATTCTGAAATATTTTAGTATGGACTGCCTTCGTCCAGACTGCACACCACCTGCAAAATATAAAACAACAAATACATTGGAGGTAAACATTCAGACATCTACTGGGACCGACTTCCTGGTCGTTAGTCATCGCCGATTTTCTCATTTTCTCGAACACATACGCAGGCCCATACAGACAGCCAGACACATATTCACATTATACACGATAAAATAGGTCAATGTAGATGAATGATATATGGCGGTCATAAGGAACATAAAACAGGCATGAAAAATGCAAATCTTTCAGGCTTGAGACACTGGTTACGCTGGTGCAACCCTGTCTTCAACTGACAAAGAACTGAAATGCTGCTCATAAAGCAATACTAACAATTAATCCATTTATGAAATTGGGACACATTTAGTAATAAACTCTGTCTCATTCACGATAGGAGTGATCAATTGGATTAATAGGCTATATTTCCATCCTTAGTCAATAAAATGATCATTTAACACAGAAAATAACCACATCTTTCACCGCAGTATGCTGTATGATGTTTTACCTGCATAATTTTAGTTTCAATTGATTAAGGCTTTTATCGTGACAATGCGCAGCCTGAGGTATCAACACTGCTACAATAATATGTCTTTGTTTCTTCCTTTCTCTTCCGTGACCATGAGGTGGTTGGGAGAATTACCGAGGACTTCCACAATTACACTCGCGCTTGCGTTGAACTATTACTCTTTGTTTTACTATATCTTAAATGATCATTATGGCAGTGAAACAGTACAGAACTGGTCGCTGTAAATCCACATATCACAACAGCTTGGTTGTTTCATGGACAAGAGAGAAACCAAGGGAATTGCAGTTTTACTAAGGATGTCTGTAACGAATCATGATAGTGCATGCGGGATATTTGCGAGTGTGTTGTGAGCGATGTTCAGTTGATCGTAATTGTGTGCTAGGCCCATGCAAGTGTGCGCTGTGCAGCGAAGGTCGCGCGAAGCTTCGGGAAGACTCTACACGAGAGATCTCCTGTGTAAGAGGTGCCGGCGCCAGCACATTCGACACAGTTCGAGTAGCTCAGATCGGGCCAGTATATATATGAGGGCTCGACCGGAGGGGAAGAGAGGACAAGTGTACTAGGGAGAGGACACGTGTACTGTAGTGAGAGAAGTGGAATGCAGTGAGAACTGTGTGCATCGGAGCTAGACAGCTGCCCTGAAGTTTGTATTGATATCAAGCACCTGTAATAGATTCTGCATCATTTCGACGTGAGGATTCTTGTTATTATTTCTCCATCACTGTGTGTGTCTCATCCTCATTCACCACCTGATCACCACTTATAACGTCACGTCTAACATCCATTCAACACCCAGAAAGAAAGTTCGTGACAATGTCAATCCTGCAAGGGAAGACTGCACTGAGCAGTTACTACATCTGGTTTCCCAACCTAATCCATGCTGTGCTTCGAACATCAGCTTATCAAGAGTTACAATGACACAGTTTGTAAATTTAATAGACAACCACTGGCGCTTTGATAAATGCACTGGAAAAGTAACGATTTCGATGACAATTTATTGTGTGGATACTACAAGTTCCCCTGTAACATTCGAAGATAAGGTACTAAGTACCAGACATTCCAGACTTCGGTTAATTTTGATAGATAACCATTCTCTGAGAGAGTTCTTGGAAACATGTAAATTTTCATGGCTTTGAAGTAGACACTTCACTTTCTTATGCCACTCTTATGGAGAGGAAACCCAGGCAACTGCATAGCCAATTCCAAATATCGCTTATCAAGGAGTAGCAATATAGTCTGTAAATTGGGTAAACAATACTGAATGCTATGATCTGCTTATTACAAACGTGTCAATTCCCCAGCTTTAATTGAACACTGAAAATTCTTGTACAACATTTGGGGAAAAGATGCTGACCAGTGACCCAATTGCTTTGCCGTTCCAGAATTTGGGTGACAAGAACTAACTACAGTCTGTGAAGGTTGAAAAGCGAAATGTTCACCACAATTAAGACTGTGAAGTTAGAAAACAACCATGACTGTATGTTCGGGGAGATCAAAGAAAGGAAGGAGAAAAAGTTGGACTAATTTCCCATCCATATTTAACTGAAAACACCAAAAATGTTTTGCCACATTGCTAACAACTCGAATTCAGCTATCACGTGACCTCGCCCCTCGCCAGTACAATGGTGACTTCAGAACGAGTTCACAGTTCACAGACAACCTGATATTTCGTAATCTAGTCAACTTGCGGGTTTAACCTACATAAAAAGGGACTGTAATAACATCTGCCAACCATTTTTTTTCTGTTATAATGATGCCGCAAATAACTGATAAACTGTCGCACACGAATATCTTCTCTTTGTGTGCACTTTTTGGCACTTTGCGCTACCCGTCATTAACAACTGTTGATAGCTGAGGTCACCTCTGTCTAGATTGTGCCCTTCATAAAAACTCGTCCAGCAACCTTGGTGTTGATTTTTCAGGAATATAATAAATATTACAGGTTTTTTTTCTTCATCGTTTTATTTTGCCGGTGTTATTGCTGTTGTTGTTAACATTCGTTCATACTCACAATGACATCAAATGTATTCATATGTGTAAGTGGCTGTGTATATGTGAATGCATTTCCTTTCACTTTTGCAATTTAATTCTTGAATAAAGTGACATTACTTTTTTGTATCCAAAATTCTTTTGCTTTCTTTTGTTTTTCAATTTTTGTCTTTTGTCCCACAACTTTCAAAGTTTTATTTCTCTTTCCAGAACGTGCCTTTTTTTCTTCTATAGAGATTGATCTCAATTTCATTCCGAGTCATACCACATAACCTTACTATAACAGTAAGAAAAATGGAGGTCAAAAGCAACGGTTTACCCTCTTTGCCAGCATCCCAACCTTTGCCACGGTCTCAATATATCTTTCTGTATTAGATTTAAACTTTTACATTACTGGTGACTTTTAGGGCCAATTCTATGGCCCACTGACTGTGAGAGAGTCCTACGATGTGACATTATCTTTATTTGTCATCATAGTCATCAGCAAATTGCTTGTCCTATTAAATTATGAGTTTTAGTGGAGAGAACAAAAAATTAAATAGACCATATGAATACCTGAGATAGAGAATTGTGTAAGCTGTTATGGAACTGACTGTCTCAAAACGTGAGTGAGATCTAGACAAAAGGTTTTGGCGCTGTGTTCTTAGCTAAGGACTTCGTGACTTTCTTTGTCTTTGAAATTTAAATGTCGTTTTGGGTTGCAAAAGAGTGCAAAGCTATCGCAATCGGCAAATTGCTTTCTTCTGAGACAGGAGACACTCTGCCTATGATTGCACAGATATAGAAAAGTGCATCTTCCCTAGAAAATGTCTATGACATGAAGCCACAGCATCAGGTGCTGAGGAAAACCGATGTCATTTAGGCCAGAGGTTTCCAAAGTTTTCTTTGCCCAGTGCCACCCCCCCTCCTCCTCCTTGACTCCACAGGATAAGTTATTCGGAATATACAATACAGAAAGGTTTATTCGGACCGGATCCTGACAAATGAAAAAGACCATATACATTACACAGAGAGTATTTCCTGCAGTGCATAGGAAGGTGTGGGAACCGCTGGTCTAAACGGAATCTGTCGAGGCCATCAGTGGCTCTACAGCATGTCGGGGTGCACTGCACCATTGTCGCTCACTGTGCACTTTACAATAAGGCACAGCCGTAAGGGAATGAAAAATGCATTTTGAGCTTAACCCATTTGCTCACCGAAAATACGGAATTTGATGGAGGCCAGTAGCAGTATAAGCTTAGACTGGAGCCTTTATTAAGCTTTTAATTGGCCAATTGGATACATCTATCATACAATCATTGTCTTTGGTCCACACAATTCACTTTCTCTCCATATCTATCTATCTATCTATCTATCTATCTATCTATCTATCTATCTATCTATCTATCTATCTATCTATCTATC
>JBCEWB010958178.1:0-12908 GCA_039654565.1 Peronia peronii
TGTGTCTTTTATTGCCTCTTCCTGGCTTTCTGGGCATAATTTTTCTCGAATTTCGTTCCCTACCCCCCATAATTATATGGGCTCCAATAGAGCCACTTCCCGGTCCTTGGGGGCCTATATGTGGTCCCCATATTGTTTTCTGTTCAAACTAAGAGTTTCTTGACCCTTATTGTGGCATATAGTCCAAACTAAGCTCTGAAATAGCAGAAAGAAAGGAAAATTTTACTATTTATAGGACGTGGAAGTTCATTCCAGAGTGCCTGCTACTGATAATCTGCATGATCAGCAGTTTTCTCCGCCTCATAGTGGTCATCCAATGTCCATCCATGGCACTGAAGATCATGATTTTGCTAGATGTGGTCATAATCAAGTGTTTTATGCACTCTTTGCAGAATATTAACAAATAGTGATGATCTGCGACTGCATGTAGCAGCCAGGTGGAGCCAAATTCAGGCTGACAGTAGCTAGGTCTAACGTTGAATGACCATTGGTCAAACACGTTAGAATGGACATATCCATTTTTTGATACCATTTTTATATGCAGAAAAGACCGACCTTTTAAGAGAAAACAAAAACCCAAAATCGCATTTTTTTAGCAAAATCCAAATTTCAGGACCTGCCCCCCTCCTTAAAAAATACAAACCAAACAAAAATAGCACTAGCATAAAAAAAGAAAGTTACTGAGAAAAAGGAAACAATTCAATCATCAACACTGATAATGAAACAAAAATACATATTAAAAGAAAACAGAGAAATAACGATGTTTGAAACCCAGTTCCAACAAACCTTGATCTCTAAATGCTTGCTCTAATCTTTCACACATTTTCTCCTCTATGATTTTGACGTCCTCACAGATGTCTATCATTCCATTGACTTCTCCCATGTACCGTGATCTGATACTGAGGTTGGCCATGAAGCTTGAGCTTTCAGAATGAACACAACTGGGGCGACGATCTGTGGTTGTGGCCTGTTAAACAAACCATGAATTCATGTGGCAAAACATGGGAACATCAGCAATTACATTAAAACAACCTCTTCCTAACACTACTTCAAAAATGTTTTATCTCTTTTGAGAAAAGAGCTTGATGAAATTTGGTCCAAACAAATGCACTACATTCATCTCTTGGAATCATATCATATCTGATCAGACATGCTCATTTGTCATCTGATGAAAGAAAACTACCATAAATTTTTGTTTAAAACTCAATTAAGCAGACATTCACTTTTAAAAAGTCCTCAGTAACAAACTTAGCAGGATCAGTCTAAGAGACAACAAATGGCTGGCAAGCATCAGCATAAGTCACTATGTTTTTGAGGAAGAGTGATGACTTGACAAAAATTTAGACTAAACTAAATCTTTAACTCACAAAATGTCAGAGATCATTAAAGTATGTAAACATTCATTACATATGGCATTATATATTCTCTTTGAAGACTATACATTGCCGTGTGGCTATCATTATCGTGGCCAATATGTCTCTTTTTAAATCTAGCTAGATGTGATTCTGCACATCCTGTCATCTCTGCAGTTACTGCTGACACTTTTAGAGTTAGGCTAGCTGTTCTTACAGTTGTGGAGCTACTGCTTCTGTAGCCTGCATAGTTGAGCACACTCTCTGTAGCCATCGCCAGACCACTGTGCTGGAGAAGTCCTTTGGCCTCTGTATCCATCTGGAGCACATACTCAATCAGGTGAGACCGGACAGCATTGGGGGCCCACTTCATGGACTCTTGCAAGATTGTGGAGCTACGGGCTGAGCAATCCTTGACCACTTGCTGAGGGGGGTCAGGGATAAGTGTTTGATTAACATACTGAGTTTCACTTCACTAAATTGCACATCAGCATGTTTATCGTAACATTATGCCAATCACGGGACCACTGATCTTTGCATAATGACATGCCTCAATGAATAAATGATTCACGAAAGTTAAAATGAATTCAGAAAGTTTCAAGAGACATGTCATATGAAAAAAACAAGCTGGAAATGTCTCCAGACAAGGACAGTGAGAATTTTCATTCAAGTACATCATGGAAAATTGAAGAAGGATGAAGAATTAATTTGCTGTATCTTAGAATGAGTGAAATTGGACATAAACAAAACAAAATAACCACAACCATGAAAAGACATTTTATTTTCTCTATGCTAAGGCAAACCACGAGATGGAGATGATCATTGCAGGATCAAATAAGAGCAGCAAAAACATTCAGACACAGAGTAATGACTGATTTTTATGATAAAAAACATGCACTGGAATTATACACCTGCCAGGAATTCGAAGACGCATTTCCCCACATTCCATTAATTTCTTTTTCTTTTTCCTGTTTTTTACTGTATTCAAAGAAATTTTGGACTTCAGGGAAGAAAAGATAACTAACAGATAAATCATTGTTATCTTACCTCTCTGGATGTCAGGTTTTCCATGATGCGAAGTTTGTATGGGGTACCGGGAATTTGGATCTCTGGTGCATCCTCATGGGGATCCTATGATAATAAAAAGAAAAAAAAATCATACGACAACAGGTCACAGTAGCACTTATATGCATAATCTGAGAGTAGAGCGACTGGGTTTCTAAAGAGCAACAAGAGCTCCTGTTATTATTATTACTTTTTGTTTGCCACAATCAAATATTCCCTATCATTCACTCTGCTGCTTGAGTAAACTATCAAAGATAAGCAAACTATGAATCAAAGTGTCAAGTGTTCAAAAAAAAAAAAGAATTATATAAGCTCTAACTAAATTATAATCTTTTGCTAGCTTTTTCACTTTGGGTACGTATTTTGATAGTGTAAGGCAAACAAGACGAATATGAGATCTCATTTTTTCCCCTTCAACAGCAGTTTGGAATAAAAAAAAAACAATAATTAAAATCTGTGAACAAAACATAAACCAAAGCCTTATTGCTTGTAAAATGAAAACAAATCTCTCACCAGATCCAGGGCTTGACAGACCACTTGTAGTATGTCCAACATTGTCTTCAGAACTTTGCCACTCCACAGAAGGTGGGGGAACCTGAAAGAAGTTATAAATCACAAAAATCACCTAAGTTTGAAGAAACCAAAGGTTCAAATTGACATTGTTTCTAATGCACAGATCCACATTTATACCTGATTATAATTATCCCGCTGTGAAAAGAACTGCATATGAATAAAACCAATGACTAATCCTGCATTTTCTGTCTTTTCACAAGGATTTGTCTCCAGATTTCATGTTACGTTTTGAACCAGGCTGAGTCTTAAAATCAGCTCACATTCTTATGTGACATTTTTCCCCCTCAAGGCCAATTGGCCCTTAGTAACACTGATAAACACCCAAAGCTGAATACTGGACATAACTAAAATATTCAATTTGACTATCACATGGACAACAGCAATAAGCATTAGCTCTACTCATGTCATTTATGACACTGTACATTCAAAACCTTTCATTTTTTCAAACAAACAATTTAACAGGTAAATATATCTTGCACCCAGGGCAAATGAGCTGGAAGTCGTGCCAGGCGATTTTGAGTTACCACCTTTTCAATTATTTTCCGATATACCAACTTTTTTTAGCTTTTTTCCATAAAACGAAAATTCAACCTTTCTAATCTGAAAAAAAAATTTGGTATCTGAGTCAGAACATAGTTAAAAACGGCCATAACTTGTGATCACCCGGCGCGACTTCCGACCCATTTGCTCTGGGCGCAAGACATATCATTTTTTAAGAATAAATTTCATATAAAGAGAACCATATTCAATTCACATTAGGAGTACCTCAAAAGGTGAGTCATTCTTTTTGCATGATTATCACTATATCAATTCTGAAGATTTGCCTATGAATTAATCAAGTTCAGTGCATTAGTGGTAAGCTCCTGTCCCAATGAGTAAATACAACTGACCTGCTGACTAGCTTGGATATAAACTTGTCTGCCATCAATCTGACTCTCTTGTAGATGTGGTTGAACTTGACCAGCAGAAACTGGGCATGGGCCTCAATCTGCATCTCCTTCTCCTCTGTCTTTGGCTGAAACAAACATAGGGAGTATTCAGTCATTCATTGTTGTGATTATAGCAAATAAACCAAGTTCATCAAAACATTGGTAATTTCAATCATAAATGGCACTGATGGAGTAGGAGAGGACAGCCAGTCTAAAGGAACTGCCATTATGACACCAATGCAGAATGCAGATTGTTTTAATCATCTGCACAGATGAAAGTGACAGGTGAAGGAGCCACATAGTGGAAGTGCAGAGGTATGTGCATCAACTTTTAAAAGAAATATCAAATGTAGCAGGCCGCTACTCTATAAAAATATCTCAAAATTTTGAGACAGAAGCTGTCAAAGGCAACTAGGTTAATACAGGATTACTGATATTGGAATTGATAAAAATCTCTGGTGCCAAATGATCAAACTGGCTTTGTTCTTTGACAAAATATCACTGAACGCCAGATCTTGAAAGCATATGTAAATACCTAAATGAATAAGACCCTGATTTCACATGAAAATATTAAAGAAGCTGCTAAACTCTGTTCTAACAAAATCTCTGTTATAATGACAACAAATATCAGTTCAATTTCAACTGCCTTGAGTTCTCACACTGATAATATTCACACTGTCAGATGTTACGGTCCACAATCTAAAATAAAGACAAGCATGATGATCTACTTAACCTGCATGCCATCTTCTCTAGAACATCTAAAACATACATTTACACCACACATTTCAACGCACCAACTTCACTTTGCTCAGCAGCCTGACATATCATTAGAGAACATAAAGGACAACCATGCCTGACTCTCACCTTTGCATCCAACACATCCATGTATTTGTCAAATGTTTTCTCCGTCACCACTGCTATGCACTGCCACATACCTGAAATTATGTGATTCATAGAGAAGAAGTAAATAGATTGACAAAATTTCCTTCGTGCAATGTCACTGTTAATGATAAGATAGGTTAAAAATTCCAGGACAGAGCAAAAATAAATTAATAATAAATAAAACCAAGAGTAAAAAGTAGAATAGATTTACAAATGAGTATGCAAAAGAATAACCAAGAGAAACAATCTATAATCACATACTTGCTATGTCATCATATACTGATTATAAAAAAAAAAAAAATAATAACTTCATTCTTATCATTCATTTCATCAAATTTACATCCTCCACACTTTCAAACAAAAGTCTAATATGCAAGCAGTACTATAAAAAAAACAAAAAACATTAAAACTTCATATAGAGGTAAATACATTCAATAGAGTATTGCCTGTCAATAATAATTTCTAAAACTGGAAAAAGAAATTCTCTAGATTAAAACTAAAAGTGGGAATGATGAGGAGAAAGGAGGAACTCACCAAGCTTGTCCAAGAAAAGGAATTTGTCTTCCAGATATTCAAAAATTCCATAGACAGATTCTGGATCTGTGGAATGGGTCACTCTGAGAAAAAATGGTGGACAAGAAAAAAAACATTTTAGTTATGTGAGATAGCGAACCTTATGTATCTCCTATAGATTTGATAAATGAAAGATAAATCTGCCTGTATATGCAATACTAGATAAAGATATAAAATAGATCTTTAGCAAAACAGTTCAGCTGGGATACTTTGCCGACAAACTTAAATCTTTTACTGATGATTATGTGCTAGAATTACCTGAGCGTCTCCAGCTTGTACACAGAGAGGAGATATGTACACTGAGCAAAGTTGAGCCTGTTGATGATGGCTGTACATTCTGCACTCTCCAGAAGGCTAGAAATACTGTTTCGTAAATCAGTGAGCTCATTCTGAAAAGATGGAAAAACTGTTTATACAATTTTGAACTTGGTAATCAAACTTATGGATGAATATGATATGGAGTTATTTTCAAATACTTTTCAAGAGATTCACAGATTTAATGATACATATAATCAGGTATCAACCACCATATTCTATTCATTATTGTTGTAAATGCAGTGCAATTTACCATCATATTTACTACAACCTCACTCAATGTAACATTATACACTGAGAGCACAGCACAATATGATTGAAACAAGAATTCTTTTACTAACCCTTCTGGCCAGGCCATCTCTTCATAAAACTTCACTAAACTTTGACCTAAAATGCCCACCAGCAAATGAACATGCACCACTTACTGGAGCCACAGCATCATTCCTCAGTGCTGTATTGTACAATAACTCTTTGCTGATGTGCTCCTTGGAGATGAGCAAGGGAGATTTGGTTGCAATCAGACATACACCCTCATACCACTCTGTGGGCCATAAGCCTAAACAGACAGACATAAACAGTCAAAGTGAATGATGGTGTTGAAAACTAGTGCTATAAAAAAAAAACAGTCATGGTTACACAAGGTACCCCATCCTGCTCCCATAAATAACGGAAATATCAATCCGAATGGCAAAGTACATTATGAATATTACAAAAAGGGAATTAAATTTACATCAAAACCATTCATTAACATCACATATCACATTTCTAGTGTATGTTGTTTCAATTTCTTGTTTTATATTCCCTTGAAGCAAAAGGGCAGTTGAGGATAACCAGAACATGTCAAAAGACTAACTAGCATTTCCACAGAATTAATAATGTGTGCCTGACTCATTTGCTGTGAATCTCCAAGCGGCCAGGAATTGGTCACATGGTAGCCAAAATTGGATTGTAACCAGTAGAGGAAAATATTGGGTTCTATCGCATAGAATGCATGAAAAATTATTCCATTTTTGTTCCAGTGACTGTCATAGCCAAAATTTCCATGGTCAATTGACCTCATGTTAACATTTTCCTCAGTGATGTTTCTTTCTTATACTTCATTCACCTTCAAATCTATGCAATGATATACATTAACTCTGTTCATATTGGCAAATTTTGTTGCTGCCAAAAACCTCCCACTGCACTGGATCATCTGACGTATAAGACATCAACAGAATTGCAATGAGAGGCTCAGAGAAAATAAATAATCTCTCACTTTCATTATCTAAATGTTGATGATCAATTACTTATCAAAGAAGAGTGATCTCTGGTAGACAAAATAACAACCTACCCTGGTTTTCATTTGTGAAGCCCATTACCACAGAATATTGCCAGAAGTCACGAAATAGCTTGTGTAGTCTTCTGTTGGGCTCCTTGATAGGTGGCAATCGTCTCAACAGCTGAGAAAAGGATCGAATGATCATGCTCATATCTAAATTACTGGAATTAGCACTGATAAAGGTACAGTTTGTCTCTGTGTCTATTTCTGACTGAAAACAAGATATCAGTTGAATCAGATATTAATCTCCTGGCTCAACAAATGTAATTATATGAGGCCTTTGAAGGACCATTTCAAATTAAGTTTGACTATGTAAATATCAGCACAAAATCCTTAGAGTAGTACAAATGTTTGATTCCAGAAATAACACTTAAGTCCTCTGATCACATATTCAAAGAATGAACATACAGGAAAATCATCAGTGAGTGAGTTAATGCAACACTTGAAGAGGCTAGTGTGGCTGATGACCAAATATCTCCAACTGACCTCTGAGAGCACCGGGTCACTAGGACTTACCACTGCTATCACAGGAATGAGCAATCCCAGGTTGCCTGCACTGGATGATGCCTGTAGTGAGAGGAGAGAATAGGTGAGCCAGTAATGAAACTTTCAAACATATCCTCCATCTTTCAAGGCTCAGACTTTCTCTTTTTTATTTGTTTGTTGTTGTCTCAGTACCAATACATGAGAAGTGCATTCTGTCCTTTTGCTTGTGTTATAAAAGTTCCATGGTTGTTTATTCTGTTTCTTACTCATAATATCATTGTGCTTCCATCAACTGAAAATGAAAATGCTCTCATTCATGATGAGCTGTGTGTGCACTCAAAATCAGCTCCATTTCTCTGCCCTGAAAATGTGTTTCCTGCCCTAGGTAGTTTTAACTATCCTTATTCACACTGTCCATGGAGGCATATTAAACATTTGCATTTTGTAATAATATTCCTAATCATAGAAGGATGACAACTAAATCATCTTTCAGTACGTCTCAAAAACAAAATGAGAACGCTTATCTGTGTCATGAAAGCTCTCTCTGTTACTGCATGTTTCATCAATACAACATAAATAAAAAGAAAGGATCTTTTACACATCTTTTACCTTCATAAGGCCTGAGATTTTCTCATTGATTCTCTTCGCATCCAAACCCAGTTGTACAAAGAGCTCCAGTAAACGAGATAGGAGATCCAGCTGTTCTGTTTCTCCCATGATGTTGGCTGCTATGTTGGCAAAAGCATTGATCACAGCCTGGGACACTAGCCTGAGGATATTGAACAGAAAGCATGTTAACTGTGGACTAAAAAATGCATGAGCATAATAAATAACCCACATGACAAATCCATTTATTTACACAAATGCTCTTCTGGGTATTGCAATATTTTTTTTAATGAGATTTAAACTGCCTAATCTTTAAAAATGTAAACATAATAAATAAAATATGTGAAACAAACTAGTACTTAGATACTTTTTAAATATACTGACCTTTATCTACCTTGCTTTCATATGCAGGGTATCATTTTTTTATATTTCTACTAATTTATGTACAAAGTTGACAGTGTGATTTGACAGCATCTCAGTTGATCACATCTTCCCTCTCAATTCATTTTAAACTAAGCACAGGGCTCCAGTCAGGGATGTTACGGAGATAGCAGAACTTTGATCTTTTCTTTAACTGTAAATCCCATGACTGGGATTGAAAAGTAACACAGATCAATACACATATGTAAGTCAACATCTTGTCACCATGACCACCCTACATTCATTGTTTTTTGTTGATTGAGACAGTACCACATCGAAAAATTTGCAGTCTATATTTGA
The DNA here is from genome assembly GCA_039654565.1 of Peronia peronii. Lineage (NCBI taxonomy): Eukaryota > Metazoa > Mollusca > Gastropoda > Systellommatophora > Onchidiidae > Peronia > Peronia peronii. The sequence goes on from JBCEWB010958178.1 coordinate 8,820, forward strand.
AGGGTTTCAGGGCAAAATGTGACAAACGCCATTTTCCAAAATTCTGAGTTATATCCCTCAATACTGGGATGGTGATAGTGCTATATGGTAAAGGCTTTCCTTTTCACCAAACGAGACTTATCCTTCCTGAAAGTCTTCAGAAAATTAATGATAAATTACTAACTACTGGAGAACAAATTGTCATTTTTCTCTCAAGGGCAATTTTGGATATGTCTCATTTTGCCCTGAAACCCTTCATTTTCTCCAGTTTAAGTGGATGCACCAGTTTCAGTTAACCTACAGGATGCAACATGATCATGAATTGGGGAACTGTAATAAAAACCAAAGTCCTTTCACAAAACCCTCTGTAACGAGAGCTATACTCATTGTAATGAGGCATTTCAAGGGCAATCACTTTGTTAAAGGTCCATCGCTTATTATATGGGTTTGTTTATATGCTGTAAAATATGTCTAATGCCCATCATTTGTCAGGAGCTGCCAGCCACATATAGAGCATGTACACAGATCAGCCTGTGAGCGACAATTCCTCAGTCATGTGACCACCCTCAAAATACATCACTCCTCATAACTGACCTGAATCCTCTGAGCTTATCATCCACTTCATTGACATTGTAGGGTGAGCTGCTCTCTACACTGATCTGTGTGAACATGCTCAACACCTCATGGGAGATGCTGGTCTGCAAAGTCAAAAACACACAGATGATAAGCATGGGATGTTTAGGATCCATAGTTAAATACAACAGAGGCATTTCCTTCATGCCTACAAAAAAATGAAAAACAAATGAATCAGCTACATAACATTTAAATGCTGGGATAACAATGTTTGCTCATTAGGGAAAGCACATTGTTTATCTTCACTTTCATCCTTCCACCCTCAACATATTGCCAAAAACTCTTCCCATCTGCCTTGCAAATTAATGTTTACTAGGTAGCGTTTGTACTACTGTTATTGGTACAATATCTATATCATGTATATCTAGTTTGGCATGACGATTTTCCTATTTTACATATTGTCAAGTACTATGATGCAGTAAAGATATCTCAGTATGGTAACCTCTTGGAGATAAGATAATGATCTAATTAGATATTGCTGCTTAAAAAAATTAGCAAATACCATTGTAATGACACAATGCATATTCTCCATCAATTAATTTTGTGTGCTTTACAGATCTCGTGTCTCCACAATAGAAAATTTACTACATAATATCTCATACACTAAGGAAGTTTTTTCAAAATCTGCATCTAATTAACCTATGATATTCTTTATCACACTAATAGCTAAACTTTTTCTAATTCGTTATATGAAACATTCCCGATCAATTTTAATTCAATGAATGTATCTCTATGTTCATATATGAAATAATGTAAATCTTATAAACAAAGCATATAAATTCAAGAACATAGTCATAATAAAACTTTCAGATGTAAACATGGGCAGAGGATAGCAGTTTCCACACTTACACATCCAGCCATGACCATGCAACCCATCTGGTCCACGATGAGGACATCCAGCTGGGAGGGAGGGGAGCAGAACCTCTGCTGGAAGATCTGCAGGATGGACTCCACCAGCTTGGGCTGGTCTTTTAACACCACGGCCAGGTGACCCAGGGTCAGAATGGTATTGGTGGAGATGAGGTTGGACTCTCTAAACATGGATAATGAATACAATTTAAAAGAATTAGATTCAGGAACACAAACTGGTCAACTTTGGAATTTCCAATTTTTGAAAATTCTACTTCTTTTTGTTTTCATTTCTAATACAAAGTGGCAGACTGCTTAAAAATTACCCCAAATCTTCCAGCTTTACTTCTGATTCATAAATGTATCCCTTCTGCTGTTTGTTTAATGGCAAAAAAAAAAAAAAAAATGTTTGCAGTAAATTTCAGATGGTCTGCACACAATCTGTATAAATTCCTTCTTTTGATGAAGAGTAAAGATGAGAAGATATAATTACTAAATTTGAAGATATTGATATCTGAAACATGATCTGGACTAGATGAAAAACAGTAACTTAGGATCACAATTAACTGAATGGACACTTTTAAAAAGATCAAAGGAGTTGAAGAGTCTAATTGGTTGCACACATCTATAAATGGACATTTTCTCCAGCAAATATATACCAAATGATAGTAAGAATTTATGTTTCACATCAGACTGATTAGAGGTTTTATTTCCAGTGCAATACAGGTATAACCAATAGTTTCACTCAAATTGGTACAAAAAAAATCCAGCATAGTTTACATGTTATGGATACAAAATTTAATTCAAGAAAAAGAACTCATTATTAGCAACAAATTAAGTCTAGATATTACATAAATCTAGAATATAACTATTAAAAATAAATAAAAGCTAAGTCAGCAAGCAACTGTAAAAATCATTCTTTTTTATAGATAAAAATCATTTCTGGCCCTTTAACTTTTCACAACCTGATGTTAATTGTTCATTATACTAAGTAAAATAATATTAGTAAAATGAAAATTCCCTTAAATGGTCTATATAAATCAAGTTTGTTTTGTTATTGTAATTTTTCTATAAAAACATATTTGGTCTATTATCAGATTAAAGATCTAAAATGTAACATGCTAAAAACTGTTTCCAATCTTACCACTTTGTCTTGAAAAGATTACGTTTCAGAGTGCAAATTTATACCTTACGGTCATGCAATAGTTTTTCAGTCCTTTCTCATTACTTTGCAACAAATATTATTATTTTAATCATACATGAATAAAATACTCAGTGTCTAGAACATCTTTGATATTATCTAACTATTATCCGCTAACAACATAACATATACTATCTCTATAAAAATAAGAAATTCTGCTGAATGCTTCTGGCATTTTCTTGTAATTTTTTTTAAAGTTGAGTGTATTTCTACAAGTTCTGATGAAACCTTCCTAGGAAATTAAAGTGAAGAAAGTAATGTCAGCTTGTATACTCTTTTTTTTTTTTTTATTGGATATTATTGTGCGGATAAATACACTTCAACAAAGTAAATCAACAAACCAGATAGAATTTTAAAAAGAAAAAGAACAAGAAAATAAAACTGTTGAATGAGAAAGAAAACAAAATAATCCAATTAAACTGATCGACAAAAGTAACAATTTATTCTTAAAATCAGATGATCTTGGTAGCTCAGAATCTGTAATTGGCAGCAGACAACTTGCCTTATCATGAAAATGCTTATTGTAAAAACATTTGATTTCAGACAAGTCAACTATGTACTAGAGTAGTGCAGATCGTAATGTTTCCTGCCTTCTGAAAAGAATGAACCAAATCATCTACATCTTAGAGGTCAGCAAAAGAACCCATCAATCTATTTATTTCCATTCAGTATTTTAAAAATCTAGATTTGAGATACTTTGTTCTAAATTAAGAGTGTAGGATATTGTTACTCAATTCGCTTTTATCAAGCACTTTTTTTCTTTTTCTTTTTTGTCTGTTGCTGGTACACTAAAAGTTTTACTACATGTGTATTCCCCAGTATGTCTTTCGTAAGTGAAACGATTCTAAACAATTTCAGTAATGAAAAAGAAAGTGAACTTATTTCTATACCCTGCACAAGAAGTTAGTAAAGCTTTCTCTATCTAATGCATATGTCCATTAATTGTGTACAATACAAACTATTAAAGTTAACTTTTATCTCAGCAGAGACATTAATTACAGATTTAACAAGACCATGTTGAGAGCCATCAAATCCCATGTGATCTGTCTCTGCCAAGAGAGAATGTAGTAAATAACATAGCTGGGCTGAGCAAGCTATAGGGTATACCATTACACTATCATTGCAAACTGTTGCTGGGGAAGGAAAGGAATCATAGCTGGGAATGGGGTAAATGAGCGCATCTGCAACATAGGCATCTGTATCATATGCCCATAGCCATATGTATCAAAACTGATCAAATGCATCATAGGAAGACATTTATCAATGACAAAATTGAACCTACATATCTTTCATATATATTTTATCCCTTAAATAAGCCTGACTAATTATTTTTTAATGTTTCTTAATGGTAACAACAACAACAACAACAAGAACTGGGACAGTATCTTTCCAACTATTTTCTAGATGAGGTATTTCATATTAGTGCT
>JBCEWB010958289.1:0-15320 GCA_039654565.1 Peronia peronii
CCCCCCCCCCCCCCCCCCCCCCCCCCCCCCCCCCCCCCCCCTCCCCCCCCCCCCCTCCCCCCTCCTCCCTCCAAACACCCAACAATAGTCTGTTTCATACAACTTTTACTTTTTTTTTTTTTTAAGATGCCACGGTTATTCGGAAATATATTATGGTCAGTTTCAGTCGTATGTTCACAGAAGTTTGCACAAGGAGAGAGGGTTGAGGGGAGTATAGGGGGATAGAGGGGGAGGACAAGTGGGAAGCATGTAATACAAAATTGCGCCAGGCACCTCGAAGTCGACCACTCCTAATGGTCATCAAAGCACCAGAAGAAACAGAGTGCAACATTTCCACTATGATACGAATTCATATTCAAGAAATAATAGTGAGACAAAAAATGTCAATACATGTATAAAATGAATATCGTGCTGACGTTTTGTAGCTACTAAAGCTTAATTAATATGGAAAGTATAGAGAGGTTGCGGCAAATTGTCCCCTTGACACTACTAGGGTTAAATGGTGAATACAGCTCAACTCTTGGCGGATCAGTGGCATTTTTCTTTTTTTTATTTTACGAAGGTTGACATGCGCGTAGTAGGGAAAGAGGGATGGAAAGGGTGACTTGCATGTTGCTGAGGATGAATTGTTTTCCTATGATTAATTATTTCTTTCATGGTTGATCATGACTGACAATGTAACCGGTCATCGATCATCATAATCGATTAATCAATTATGACTCCATGACCTATATAATGGGTTATTGTGACCAATCCTGCACAGGCCTACAGCAAAGTGCTCGAAGTCTGTCTTTGTCAGGAACAATAATTGTACTGGTAGTCTTTGCTCATAGGTGATAAGTTGCTCAGTACCTCATATTAGGTGCCGTAAAATTAGTGGTATGCATGTTTGCTATTGTTGTGATTTATTACTGCTGAAGTCTCCTTATTCCAGCAAAATGCTCTGGCTTTATGAGGAGGAATGGTACAGTAGTCCTTACTTCCAGATGATACGTTATTCTGTACTCCTCTTAGACACTATGGAATCAGTATGCACGTCTGTTGCAGATGTGATTTGTTTCTGCTGAAGTCTCCCCCAGCAGCGTCTCCTTCCATCAGCAAAGTACTTTGTCTTTTTGGAGAGGAATGTACCAGTGGTCTTTCCTTCCAGAGAATAAGTTGTTATGAACTAAACTTTATCTTAGGTACTGTAGAATCCATATGCATGTTTGCTGGTGTTAAGATCTGTTACTGCTGAAGTCTGAAATTTCCTTCAGCAAAGAACTCTGTCATTTGTGAAGAGGAACTATGCTAGTAGTCTCCACTTGCAGATGACATATTGTTCCATACTCCACCTGAAGAACTACTGAATCAGTATGAATGTTTGTTGTTATTATGATTGTTACTGCTGAGCTTCCTCCGCAAAGTACTCTAGGAGTTTTGTAAGGAACAATCATGGTAGTATATTTTACTTCAGTTGACAGGTGATAAGTTCCACCGCATCAGTATGCATGTTTCTTGCTGGTGTAATTTGTTACTATGTCATGTTTCCTGTGTACATGCACACAAAGACAGTGGTTGCTTTAATACCTGCTTATGCTCTAACTCTTTAAATAATTTTTTTTTTTTTTATTCATTTACATTCCTAATTGATATTGAGATCAAAACCATCCAAATCTAGTAAAGATTTACAGTATGTGTGGCTGTCCCTTGTAACATTTATGGCAGAGAGAAAGATTTATTATCTGACTTATCTTTTGCCATGTTATTAATCATTCATCATTCTTTTTCTGTCATGTTGTATCTAGACTGACAGTGCCAACCACCACCAGCAGAGTGACACAAAAGGATAAAGACATGGCCAGCTCTGCCGGAGATCAGCAGCCTCTTGTTGCTATAGTATCAGATGAAAGGTTAGTTTGATGAGTATGTGAATAGTAGGTACCAGTATGCCTCATGATTTTTAAAAATTTACTATAAATTACAATATAAGTTGCACTAATGCAGTATATGTAGTTTGTCAGGCACAATGTGATCGTAAAGAGTGCCAGGAATTTTGTTGTTGTTGTCAACAGTTTTCTCCAAGTGCAGTTTCAGACTCTCATATGTTTTCAACGAGTGGTCATTTTATATTTGCACAATATTGGCCGGCAAGACAACACTAGTGATTTTTTTGTTATGGCAAATGCAGTCAGTTTCCAAAAATGTTTATTTATGAAATCAACATATCAATGCTCTTTGTATGCCATTGGATGATTGGACATGAGAAAGAATCACCATTATCCCTTGTAAATTTGAAAAAAAAAACAGTCAGTTAATAGTGGTAAAAGGGAGTCTATTTAGTTACTCTGTTTTATAATTAAATGTTTCATGAGTGAGACAAAAGCAAATATAATGTGAAGACAAACCTCTGTGAAACCCTTGATTAAATAATTAAGTAAGTATAATTGCTATGCAATCTTTTTCTCTCGAAACAGCTTGATTGTTTTGTTTGTATGTTAATTGTGTTCACATTGTAGAATTTATTTATTTATTTATTTTTAACATTTATTTTTATCCAGTGAGGAAGATGAGTTTGATTTTCCACGATTGCCGAAAGCTGCTCACAAGGAAATCACAGAACAGTTAATCAAAGATGGATACAACCTTGACCTAGAACCAGATGATGAAGATCTTGACCTTATACCACCCCGACCACTGAATGAGCGATGTGCATGTTGTAATGTTTCCAGCAGCTGTTTGATTCAGTAATGTATGCAGATTCAATTTCCTATTGGAAGTTATGAAAACAGCGCTTTCATGGCATAGTAACAGATGGTTGGCATAATCAGTGCAGTCTGACACGTGATAACAGTTGTGGTGTTACTAAACTTGAATCAAAGTGACCCTTACATTGTTTTGTATGTTTGTTTGTTGTTGTTTTTTTTTCTCGCCTGAATGAGTCTTGAATCATTTTCAAGACTGCTGATCAAAGATAGAATGTCACATACAGAAGCTGATGATGAAAGTTGTTATTGTGCCAGACGTGGTTGGTATGCATGCCATAACAGTTGGTTGACAATCAGCTCAGAAATAGAGGCAGTTCCAAATGCCCATTCATATTGTTGTTGCTGTTGGTCAAAAAACTGAAACTCTGTCCAATGTTTACTACTACTGGTAAATGAATGGTGTTATGATTGCGTGTTTATATTGTTGGACATTGGATCCTCTCTATGGCTATGTTTATGAATCCCAGAGACAAAGCAGAAATAGTGAGAATCAAATCAGAAAATGTGTTGTTTATTTTCATTTTTTAGAATTGTTTTTTCTTTTTAACCTGATATACTTACCTTGGTTATCGAGTGCTCAAGATCTTTTATTTCCTCTCTATGTGTATATGAATGAGTACTAAAAACAGCAGAAATAGTGAGAAACAAATCAAAAAATGAGGCAGAAGACAATGAAGTCAGGCATTGGTCAGTTTTTGAGCATATTGAGTTATTGGTACCATATTAAATTCATTTCCTTTTAGCCATTGAAAATTTTTTTGTTGAGATGTTGGCTATTAAAAAAGATGATGGGAGTGACCTGCTGCTGCAGCTGAATTTAGTGAGAAATAGTTGATCAGTTTTGTTCATCATTATTAAAACCATTTAGTTTTTGCAATCACATATCACAGTTTTTGCAATGTTACTAAATATATTTCAGCAAATTCAACCCTGAAATACATTTTAAAAGAACTTAGAAGAGCTTTGTGCAATAAAATATGTTGCGTTAAAAATTCCCTCATTATTGAAAAAAAAAAGATTTTTTTCTGCCTGGTCACCAAATTTTAACAAGTGCCCGATTTCATGGTGTCTCCTCTCAAATGTCTGGGTTTTTTTTTAATGCTTTTTTTTTAACTTGATATACTTAGCTTGGTTATGCAGTGCTCGAGATCTTCTACGTCCTGATATTGTTCCAGATATTACAAGTCTCGAGCAAAGAAAGTTTCTGGATGGCGCAGTCTTTTTATTTTCACATTTGGCACTTGTATTTTGGGAACGGGTCTCAATTATTGGGAACTCCTTGATCCTAATTAATTAGTAAGTCATAATAGTAGAGAGTATTTATAAAGCATTATTCCTCCTCTGTGTGCACTAGGCACTTTTACAATTTATTGCATGTAGTATAAACTGTAATTTTTTGTTTAATCAAGGCATTATCTCTTAGTGAACAAATTTGTTAAAAGTTTCAAATGTTTAATTTCAGCAAAAGATTTTCAAAAAAGGCAGGCATTGCATTGAGATGGAAATAAGGTTATAAATTTATATACTTACATTGTCTTTTCTGTGTAATAGGTAGAGAAGGAATTTTCTAGTTATAGTTGTTATGTTGACTTTGTTTAATCCAGGTAACATTGCTAAGAAATTTTAAGAATAAATATGTAGCAAAACATTGAACTACAGAAAATGATATTGATAAAATAACACGGCAAAAAAAAAGGATACAATTTAATTGCAAGTTTGTAATACTTGAATCTGCTAACTATGCTGCGCTGGAAGTGCAACTGAAGTTATTCAGAAAAACAATCATTTTTGCAAGGGACCTCATTTTTTTCAAATAATTATTTTTGTATATTGTACTGCCCAGTTTTTCTCCAGAGTCAGATAGAGTGAAGGATTTACTAGCAGAACACCCTCATGTGTTTGTCTTCTATTTGTGTGTGTTCACATTGGTGCTGCAGAAGAGTTCAGTGTGACTTCGCTCTCTGAGGCCAGGAGTCAGGTTACTGTGTGCTTAGCGCATGAAGTCATATATAAGAGGAGTGGATGTTGGAAGATGTTTGGATATTTTAAATTTTATGCTGCTGCTGTTGATATGATGGAATTGATAATCAGTCCCCCTTTCATTTTACAGGAGCAGTAGAACATCTGTCTTGCTGCTCGTCTCAGTCCCACTAGTTTAGCTGCAGTGCTTTCTCGTCATACACTACGCAAACTATCATGTTTTGTTTGCAAATCCTAAACCACACTTGCATTTCATGTTCTTCATGCATGACATTTGTCTGACCAGTGCACACACATCGCAATGTATGTTTATTTTGCCGTTGGAAGATGAAAAAAATAATCTGATTACAATCAGTCTTTGATTGTTTGATATATTAGTGTGAAGGTTTATGGTTGAGACTTACTTGTATCCTGTGTATTTAGGAAGATGATATTTATTACACAGCCCCTTAAGATTGAAATTACCTGACCATAAGGATATAAATTTTGATTTTTTAGTGCCTAGTCATAATCATAGAAACATACTGATTTTTTATCTAAATAATATTTTGATGGAAATGGATCATTCACATATGTTTTGCCTTTTAGCCATCTCAACCATGGAAAGGGATCTGGAACAGGAAACAATGTTGAGAATGTTGTCAGCTGCTTAGCCAAGTCAATATTCTGTTTTGATGTACTACTGTTTTTTTTCTTCTTTTTTTTTTTTCCAAATATTTTTTCAGTCTGACTTTGCAGTATTTGTGGTTGAACTAAAGGAGTATGTGGGATCTACTGTGAATATCTGTCAAAGATTAACATGGACTCCCAGATCAGATCTGAATTATTGCCTGAGAATCTAAGGAATATTTTAAAATCATGTTACCATTTCCTGATTTTTAATCAACTAACTTTTATGAGACAGATTCTCCAATTGTGCAGACCAGCATATTTTTCACATAGTTTGTTTTTACAGAGTTCAAATAGACCTGGAAAGATTTGCGTATTTTATAGAAGTGCCACATGTTATTCTGCTTTCTTTAACATGTAGTTTTTCTACATGCTCACAACCAGACAAATCCACATTTGTAATGCAATATTACTATGTAAGAGGTATTATCATTGTTCAGGGTTTGGGCTTTATATCTCCAACCATTTATGTCGTGCAATACATTAAAATAAATTTTAATTTTATTTTATTTGTTTATTTGTTAGTTTGTGATCTCATTATGTATTCAGGGTGTGGGATTCAGTTTCTTGACTTTTTAAAATTTGTTTGGTTTCATGTTCATGTTCACTTGGAGAAAGGTGTACTTAGATTAAGAATTCAGAATGTTTCTGTTACTTTATATTTATATGTTTGAAATGATGTTACGTTCTAGTAGAATTTTCAGTCAGAACAGTTTTTTTTGTGTTTTTTTTTAAAGAAAAATTGATTTGCACTCTGCCTAATAGTTTGATTTGCAGCATTTTGTCATGAAAGTTTTATGTTCTTTGTTTTTGAAAGGGCTAAAATTTCAGAAGTGCTTCTTTTTTTCATTTAGTTAGAAAGCACAGGTTTACAGATGTTGATTTTGTCTCAGTTCACTCAGCTAATATTTGAAATTTTACCACCTGGTCCCAGTTTTATTGTCAGTTATACATGAACATCATTAGATTTAGATCTGTCATTCATTGGCCGTACATAAATCAGTATGCATCAAAGTCAGCATCTCAAAGTGAAGAGCTTCTTTATTAACCTGTGTTTCATTACAAGCCAGCTTCATTCGTTTTACTGTCACTTTGGCACAAAGAAATTAAGGCTTATTGCTGTGCATTTTAAAGTAGGATGGGAGTCAAAACTGAAAACTTGTAAGTATTCAAAAATTGTAAATGTGGCTTATTTTAAAGTTCTTTACGTAGACAATTCAATCATACCCCTCCTGACATGAACCAATGAAGATATCCATGGCACATAATCATATTGCATTTCATGACATAATACATGCTACCTTCTAATATTTATATCTCAAAAAATTTTAGGAGATTTTGAAAATTCTTTGTGCATATCATTGCAAAAGCATACTGTGTCTAACAATCCATTTGGTATATCAGTATTTATGTAGATTACATGTTATGTAATTTTCATACATTAGAAGGACCTTCTATTCATTAAGTTTTATTCCATAATTTCTTACATTTTGGCTTGTGGCACAATCCAGATCAATATTTGATACTTCAAAATTGCCTTTTTAGATGTATTAACAGTAGAACTGTTTATCTTTGGTGGAGCTCTCTCTAACTGTCCCTGACATTACGTTCTATAATACGTCTTTCAACCTCCTACTGGAGGTTATCTCGATCCCTGACATTGAAAGATTATAAGATCTTGTATGAGAGAGAAAATCTGATTTTGAGAAGTGGCCTTTGAAATGGTGTTTTATGCTTGGGATGCTTCACAAACTTCGTATTGCACTTCTTGTGTATAAATGGGCTAATCCAAACATTATTTTTATTTATATTTTCATTATGATGAAGTACAATAATCGAGGAAAATCTAGAGATGCCAAGTCTTGACCCAGATTCGATTTTTCTTCCCTGCATCTTCCCTTAATGAAAAACTAAGTTGTTTGGATTGTAAGAGAAGAACATGCATGACTCTTATGACCAGCTTGTCAGGAAATGCAGGTAGTGTGCCAATACGTTAATTTCACCAGTAGTTGTAAATGGCTGACAATATTGCTCATTATGTTATATATAAATTTTTTTCTTTTTTCTTTTGCCAGTACATCATCTTTGTCTTGATATATCATCATGCTCATAAGATGTCATTTTTGGCTGTTTTGAGTAAAACTGGAAAGACATTTTCATTTCATCATATAACAGCACATACTGGGATAGCCACTTGCAGGAGATTGAAAAGTGTAAACAGAACATAATGCAACATCACATACAACATTTTATTTGAAACAGTGCAAGCTTCTATTGAATTTCAGTACTGAAATAGCAGTGTAGTAAAAGACTCACATTATTCAACTACAGCCTGAACTGCAATAGACCAAAATATGATTTCAGCAATTATAGTATGAATGTGACAGTATATTAACTGTTTTTTTGTTTGCTCACATGGTTTTTAAGATTTGTGCTGTCATGCATGAAGTTGTTGACAATATCTCTTTGTGTCGCATAACAGCTCCCTGTTTTACATGCGTCTCTGTGACCATTTAATTCAAATATGCCATGACAAGAAAATCATGCTTGTAAGATTTAGCATTACTTTGTGTATTACTTGTTATGTATAACTGCATTTCTATTTTGTCACCGCACATCTCTGTGTTTTTAGTATGTCCCTCGCTGTCTTTGCTACCACTACACTTTTGTTGCTAGACATCCATTAGATTATTTATTTTAGCATTGTCATTTTCTTTTCTTTTACTGCTGTGATAATTTGTGGTTGCAATAATCTTTTCATTTTCTTTCTTTCTCCATGGATCTGGCTTTGAATATGAGGATGTAGAATTTAAATTTTCACATTACTAGATTTTGTATTAATGTATTGCCATTTTTGCCTATTTTATTTCAGCACCTTATTTTGTTTGTTTTTCATATTTTTTACACATTTTCTTGCTACAATGTACAGTATTAACCAGTTATTCAGTTTTTGTTGAAATTTGCTTTTGGCTTTTTAAAATTTTTTTTTTTATCAATTTACTGATACTCCAGAGTGATACACCTGTAGCCCTATCTTTCAAGATTTTGACCCAGAATTAGCTGGACAGATATGTTTATTACTACAATACATGTGTCAGGAGAAATCAAAGGGCTCAGGGAAATGATATTTAGTCTGCATGTACAGTATTTAAGCAAAATGTTCTAAGAAATTTAATGTCTGAGAACAGTTTCAAAAAATGTCCACAGTCATGCTGTTTAGTATATGTGCCTATTTATATTGACTGCAAGTAATTTGCAGCTGTGGTGTAGTTAGTTCACAGTTGGTAATGTTACATATTTACATATTTCATTGTACACTTTCACCATCAAGTCTTTGAAAAGGCTCAAGACTGTTCAAAGCATGTACATCACCCATAGAAATACTATAGATTGTGGAGATCCTGATGCTGATGCACTGCAGTTCAGCATGAAAGCCAGGAATATTGATGGTTCTCTTAAGAAATAAATACGTACACATGTCGCGCAAGCGGATGAAATACGTGGGATGACAAAGGTGGAAAGATCAGATTTTACTGATCAAATGGTCACAAAAGTTAACCCTTAACAGGAGTATCTCAGCACAGAAGAATTATTTCTGAACAATTATTAAGTGCATTAAATCCTCTTTCCATTAGTACCATTTCCTCTGAGCATGAATCAGTTAAAATTCAACTTTATTTCAGCTGCCTGCACAATATTTATTTTATGTTTATAGGTTTGTCTGCAAATTTCCCAGATTGTCACACTAACCTCTCTACCAAGCTCGTTAAATGTGGAAATTTTGTTTCTTCATCATTTAATCATTATTTATTTTTTTTTCTTTAAGAATAACAATTGTTGGGAAAGTATGTTGGAAAGTGTGCAACCCAACCAAGACCACACACTTTCATCCATATATCCTGTTAGGTGACACACTGCATGATCTGCTGTAGGCAGACTCTCATATACATGTACCTGTGATGTTCTGTGATTGTCATTACAATGGAAGGGAAAGTGAGAATTGAGTTTACCAAGCTATTACATGTACATTAAATTAAGAAAGGCTGAGGCAGGTAGAGGGGAGGAGGTGGAGATCTCTATTGGATTAGAGACTATTATGAAGCAAGAACCCAGTAAAATTCTGTGCTAATCCTAGGAAATTATTTTCGAAAATATTCATGTCTTCCCAATTGAAATAGAATAACAATAATTTTTTTCCGCCAGAATTTGGGTTCATCATATTAAATGTGAAATTTATTTTGTGCAATTCAAATGCATTGTACATATTCTTGGACTTCGTTTATGAATATATCACATTTTTTTCCCTTCTAAATCACTAATATCAGGTCTAATTAATTCAAAATCTGTGTTGCTCTTTGCATGATATTTTGGTCATATAATGTATGAAAAAAGTCAGTTACCAAAATACTCTGAAGGAAAATAAACTCTTGCAAAATCATTATCAGTGAATCAGAATATGTACTCATAAGTTTAACATTTACAGTAATAGGTGTTGGACAAACATACAATGTACATAAATGTATTTTCAGTCTGTGTTATATACTTATGTTTTTGAATGAATCATTTTTTTCACTAAATTTTTATCAGTCCAAAAAATTTTATTGTTATTCATTGTCCAGTTTGAAAAAAAAAAGATTTTAATTTTCTTTTCTCCCTCTCTGTTGTGTGTATGTGTGGTATTTTTTTTTTTTCCATTTTCAGCTTTTATTTGACCACAGCTGTTCATTTTTCATATTGTTATACATAATTATATGTACATAGGAATGTCATCCAGTGTATAAAAACCCATTCTGTGAGATCTAATATCCATGCCTCTGATTTCCAGATCGTTTGAGAAATATTTGACTGCAGGTTGTTCATGGCATATTGGACATCATTAAGTGCTACCTACATGACCATCTGACTGCCCAAAGAGTGTCAGAAATCCAATGCATTAGATTTGACACATAGTTTTGGTATTATAAATGGGCATGTTTTAATTCATAAAGATTGATATTAGCCCATCTGTTGATTTTTCCAGAAGACTTTAAGGGAGAATGATATGGATGAAAAAAAAAATATATATGAAATACAAATTGTATGATTCATTCTTGCTTGTATTTTAACTTTAGATGACCTTGCCACCACAAATAGTTTATTCTGATTTTGGAATTCTGTTGGGATTGATTGGAGATTTGCAAAGCTCATGTGTTCAGGACAAATTGAATGTTTTAGATGGCCGGGATCTGATTAAGCAATGATGAATCAATAAATATTTATTCAAAGAAAAGATTATGAAAACATGTACAGTCGAGTCGACTCAAACCGAACTCTGATAATCCGAATTTCTGATAAATCGAATAAAAACGAAACAATAGATTTTTTTTCCTCTTTGCGCCTATTAATTGCCTCTTGCATAAATCGAAGCCATCGCTGTGTGTTTCCTTTAAATCGAACTGGTCACCGCTGCCACAAAGGTAAAAATTGGCTGTTATCATCTCTACATGGTTTCCACCAACGCGGATACCGGCGGTTTGAAAACAAAGGAGACAGCGCCGCAGATGGGGCGAGAGGGGTTAGACAATGTATTGTGCCTCATGCACAGCGTAAGTAGGCCATGTATTCACGGGGGGGGGCATAAACAGTGTATCAGGGCCAGCGCTGCCAACAATCGATCAAAAAAACAAGCATCCTAGCAGAACCTATAGTACAGGCATACGCGTAAATGTACTAGTACACGTGTCAGTTCTACATGTATTACGAAGTGTGTAGGTTACGCTATAATAGAGCGTTGCGGCGGTGTTATGATGTTGGTTCTCGTACTGGGACGGGATAGGTTAGATTCTACATCATGCTAGTTTGTTTGTCTGTTCTTTTCTTTTCGCTTGCGGTTGACTCGCTTATATCCTCACAGACTATGTGGTGGTTTCCTTTAACTGTCTTCAGAGTTAAAACTATTTCAGGGGTAAAACTTACTCAGCTACCCTTTTTAGGACTAAAGCATTTTCAGGGCTAAGACCTACTCATCAACAGTTCTTTTCACGGCTCTAACTATTCTTTACATTACTGTTGCTTTCAACACAGCCCATATTAGGGCTAGCAATCCAATCATACGAGAGAGATTGAATTTAAGATAAACACAAAGTTCAGGAGCCATAGCGCGATTTTTTTTTTATAAAGGGAAATAATCCTGGAATAAAATAAAATAGTGCCTCATTAGTCATTCGATAATTAAACCCCCCCCCCCCAAAAAAACCCTGTTAAAAACTGGAAGCCGAACTCTCTTTAATTGAACCCATTAGGCTGGTCCCGGCATATTCGATTTAAGCGGATTCGACTGTACGTGTATATATAAAACGATTCCATTTGAATAGAAACAAAACAAAATATTGAAATAAGTTTTTTTCTTCTGTGTTTTGTTTTCACTCAAAAACTTTATAAGAATACAGCATATAATATAAAATGTCTGGTGGTCCTGGAAAAGAGTATAATTGTCGGAAATTTTATTTTTTGAGTCATTAATTGTTTCTGAAATCAAAGCTTTTACTGATTATGTAACTTTTTAATTTTTTAAAAATATCTTTTATAGTTCTCTTTTTCTATTAATTTTTAAAACAAAAAAGTTCATTGCGCATGAGAAAAGCACATGTAAAGTTTCAGAAACAATTTTCAATGAATTTCAGAGAGAACTGAGTGATACACAATGCATAAAGAACTTACCTTTATCTACTTTTCTCCCTCCTTTTGTCCTGGATTAGATTTGTTAGTTATTTAAAGAAAAATTGCATTGCAATACAATTCATAGTGGCAAAATACCAGTAGATCTAGCCAAAGTGACCGAATGATGTCAGTTGAATAGGCTATTGTTTTGGAATTCCTTTTGTATAGCCATGTCAGAAAGTAATATATAACACATTTGGAAGCAAACTTCAAAAAAAAACTCTTAATACCATAGAGATAAGAAGCTGAAGTTTGGTTTAATATGAAAACGCAATTTTCAACATGTGACCCCAAATTTACTATTTCTGCATATAGCTTGAAACTCACAAGTGCAACTTTTTAATGCTTTTTCCAGGCCACGACATATATGCATACGATTCCAATGCATGCATTGGTATATGAAAGACATGCATTTTTTATACTAACTCTGCAAACTACTCAAGTTGTACAGATGAATATTAGAAAGCATAGCCTTCACAGTGAAATTGTAACTAGAAAGTGTAATTGCTTCTGTAGTTGTACATGTAATTATTTTGTCACTGTAATGTTTTTTTTGTTTTTGTTTTTCTTTGTTTTGGTTTATTTACTTTTACAATAAACCTATAGGTTAAATACACTGTAACAGTGTTGGACGCAACTGAGATACTTTTCACTATTTCTTGACTGCGTGCAGGGAATAAATATTAATTGTTATCCATCTTCTATTCTTTACTGATGCAGATCCTTAATTTTTATAGCCATTTTGCAGTTGAATAATGTTGTGTCTGAATTTTTGAAACAAAATAATGTGATGACAAAAGAGATGGTCTTGTTGGTCTGATTAAGGAGGCGGAAAGTTATAAATTCTTGTGTGATGAGGAAAAATCCAGAATGCAGATTATGGACTAGTTACATTTTCTTATCATATAGATATAACAGTTATTTACAGTGTTTATGCACATGGTCCTGTATGATATTTTGACCCTTAATCTGACAAAAAAATTGAAGGGATAACAATTGTTTCAGATATAATAGTGGGACACCTATGAATGCTTGTGTTATTTGGTGAACTGTGGTTATGATGGTGTAGAACACACTCGTGTGCTTTTTGTACAGCGGACTTCTAATGATGCTGCTTAGTCTGTGACATGTGCTTTTTTTCAAACTGATATCAATGTAAGTGGTAGATGATGAAGTCAAGACATTATCCATCGTTACAATCATGCTTAAACCAGGCCTTAATGAGTACATGTAATATTATGGTAATGGGTAGTAAAGTGTAGGGCACAAGCTATATCAGTTACCAGATAGGCTTCTTATTGTAAAGATCTATATGCTATGGTTTATGTGTACATGATATACATTTCTTATAAATTTGAGCCTTTTTTATAGCTGTGTGGCTCTTATCAGAACTATTGTCATGCAGATCTGAAACAACAGTGCAGTCGATCATGCAGTTGGAAATGAAAGTTAACAAAGGGTACAGATGCATTTACTACATGTATTTATACCGCCACTACTTTCTTTCATTGGTGACGTATAACTGCAATAAAATCTTATTTCTGAAGGAACTGCTCAGTCCTGTGTTACTTGTTTTATCTAAATTTGTGATATTTTAAATAACCTCAAGTACCTTGCTCTTTGTTGATTTGGTTTACCATGTAATATTCACCCACATCCCTCAGTTGATTCTAATCCGTGACACTTTCACCAGAGAGATAGAGACCTGACCCCTTGATCATAGCACTCCCTGTCAGTGATGTAAGTGATGTCTCTTGTAAGTCGCTGGTGCATCCTAAAAAGTATGTTTCTCTATTTATTAATGGCATGCCTTCACTGCAAGACAAGATATACGCGTATAAGTTCGCTGCTAAACGGTGTCATGGGTGAATTTGAGAACAGCAAACTAATGATATGTTGTACATTACACATGGACGGGCATATTTTTTAATTTTTTTTTTAAATGTTGTCCTCCGGGGAAATTGGCAATCGATCCCTCCCACTGGGCGGTAAAATGCACCCATAGAAAAGCATACTTAAATTATTGTTATAATTGTAATCCCTCCAGCCCACCTCCAACATCATCAGAAAGTTAGCATTTTTGCTATATCAAAACATTACCTAGACATAATTAATTTGCAGTTTTTTATGTACATGCATTACTTCAATGGTGAGGAGTATAGAGACTTTACAGCAAACACGCTGCTGTTTCAAAAAAAATCAATACAAGCAAATATTTTCAAAAATCCCCCTATAATTGCAAGAAACATCTCGCCAATGCTAACCACTCATTTCGTGAGAATCAAATTAATAATCTGTTTGTTTGTTTGTGTTGGGATTTAACGGCACTTCAGCACGATCACGGCTATGTTGTGCCGAACACGGTAAGATGTTTACTCGTCAAAAAGGCTGATCAAGTATAAATAGAGAGTACAATACTGTGTGGATGATGTATTTACGAGTTGTAACTTTACCTCTGTACAGCATTACTTCCGCCTTGTCGAAAACCAAATGGTTATGCATGCTTGTTCACATACCTCAGTAGTACGTTGCTACATTCTCAGCTCCACAACAACAACAACAACAAAAAAGCACTATGAAAACAATTCTTTAGCATGCAGTAGTCAGAACGTTGTTTATGCTATCACATACAAATTGTGCGATAAACAATACGTAGGGAAAGCTTCCATTTGCCCTGAAAAAAAGATTCTCAAAACATAAAAGAAATGTTCCCACAAGTAAAAGAGATCGATTAATTATCCGGTGGGTCATCACTTCAGCCTCCCTGGCCATGATTTACAGCACATGAATGTCGTCAGTCTGCAGTCGGGAACTCTTAGAGGAACTCTTGGAGTTTAAATGGGTGTAGACTTTGAAATGTCGTTCAGTCACGAGAAAGAGAGAGAGAGAGATGGGAGGAGGGAGGGGGATGGCTGAATATGGAAGAACCTCTCTTGAAAAACTATTTTCCTTTTCCATATGACTAGAATCCTTTCATTCCTCAAGTTATCTTAGGTATCTGTGTCTGTCACGAACTTTCTCTGGATGTTGAATGGGCGTTAGACATGACGTAATAAGCGGCGATCAGGCGGTGAATGCGGATGAGTCACACACAATGGTGGAGAAATCACAACAGAAATCCTCAGATCGAAATGATGCAGAATTTATCACAGGTGCTTAATATCAATACAAACTTCAGGGCAGCTGTCTAGCTCCGATACACACAGCTCTCACTGCATTCCACTT
>JBCEWB010958399.1:0-15320 GCA_039654565.1 Peronia peronii
CTCATAGCCTGAGGGCTAATCTCTCAGCCTGGGTCAAACCGGCCATTAACTAAGTGCTCCGCTTGGAACTGCCGTGACATGTATAATATCTAAGGAGTCACTTCAGGTAGGGGCCAAAACGACATCTTGATTATCTTGCACTCTTGATATATCTATCACTTTATGTGAATGATCTTTTTCGGGGTATGAATGAGATGTCACATAAAAACTAGGTTATCTTATTTGTGTTTGCTTCTCCTCAAATTCTTTTGTACAACAGGACTCAGTGGATGAATGTAAATCACTAGGCTGTTTCAAATGTGATACGTATGCTGCAAAATGACTTCTTTTAGTTTTTGACAATATAATCTGTTATCAGAAATAAGGTGCAGATGATGAGGTTCCATTTCTGGATAATAAAGTTGTTTCATGTTGCTGACTGGAGTTATCACATTTTTGTTCTTTTCCAAGGAAATGTGCCAACTGCATAGGTTCAAATGTAAATATGTATCCTGTGCACAGTATAATGTGTAAATATTTTATATTGTGATTTATATTAACTACACTCCCTTGGTTTTTGTTCAATGTAGTATACAAACAACAACAACAAAAAAACACTGAACATTGATATGATATGGCACAAGTTGAAGATAATGAGGGAGAGATCCTCATTTAAATTACCAGATTCTTTTTTTTGTTTTGTCACTTATCTAAGTTAGTGAATGAAAACCAGTCATCATTAAAAATCACCCACTAATCAAAATGTTGTTGCACCATACATGTATATTCAAATTTCATGTTCATGTGGAACTGAAAAGAAATTTTTAAAAGATGTACAATGTATATTTCTTTAACAACCAACTTTTGGATTGTTTGTATTTTTATTGAAACAGAACAAATCAAGTTCATGTACTCAACTGAATCAGCCAGAAAAAAAAAAGGAAAAAACATTTTTAACAATTTAATAAGCCAGTAAAACAAACTCTGATTACTGAGGAAGCGTCAAAAAGTTTGGGGTGCTATCTTGATTTTTTTTGGTATGAATGGCCAAAATATTAGTAAACAACTTAAGCATAGAGAGGAAGATGTTTATCTCCAATATTTTTAAATGCTACATTTAAGATCCTCATTTATTGTGCTCCTTATATGTCTTCCCTTGATTAATTGTCTGATTAAAAAAAAAAAAACAGTCAGATCCCATGTTGCCTTGTACTGATTAAAAAAAAAAAAGAAATATGTGGAACATTCAGATCCCATGTTGCCTTGTACAGAATACAGTGGTCTCCATCTAAGAGCACGGCCACCAGGAGACAAAAAAGCCGGCCTTGTGTATGTATTTTAATTAGATTGTGCAGTTTTTGACCTTTCTTGGTTTATAATCTGATCAGTAGTACCCACTTCTTTCAAACGTTGTGTGAGTTTGCATGTGACGGTATCACTATTGAATGAAAACATGTTACAGATAATCCCACTAGTGACACTAGAGTTTAAAATAAACAAGACCGACTGAAGTTTGAAAATGACTGACCAGTTAGATCCTGGCCACAGTTGCATATGTGTCTGTGTCTAACTCTTGCATTGCAGCCACATCTAGTAATAGGCCAAACCCATTTCATTGCCACGGGCTGCAGCGCATCTGGCTCTGACCACAATATACAGGCCTGCAGTATTTTGCGTCTTGCAAGCTCATAACGTTTTATCTTCGCCTGCAGCATTTCCCAGCTCTTTTCTGGATCTACAGCAATGGCAAGGTGTGTTGTTTAATACTTTCAGTAAATGTATTTCAACAATTTGTCATATGTACTGAAGTTTACTCTTGGTTGACTTGCCGGAATGATGTAATTCTCATTTTCAATCGTGAAGTGATGGTGACCTCATTTTGTGACCAGCCGGCTTCAGTGTATAGTGCTCCTGTGTCCTGCCTTTGCTGTGACAGAGTGACCTTGTTTCAGTTCAGCTAAGGGTCTGAAGTAATGTAGTTGATAATTTTAATGTAAAAATCATACTTAGAACCTGAGACGGGGATAAACAGATAAGACATCGTACACATCCATCGTGTTGAATCATATTAGATCTAGATCTATGTCTATGTCCACTCATCATAATTATGATCATAAATATAAATTCAATGTAGATCTAGATCTACATCCAGATCTAGATTTGAATTTGTTAAGTTTGTTCTTGTTCTGCATCTTGTCTAAATCTTATATACGGATCTATAGTAGGCCTGTGCATGACCATGTTCGTGACCGATGGTTAACGGTTAATCGACTCCCATGACCGTTGATGATCGATTATTCTATGGTTTAAATATTTTCTTCTTTGTCATGTGTGACGTCACATCAGTTATGGTTATCGGTTATGGCCCTGACCTTTGTCTATTGTGACCAAAAACACAGTATGCCGCCACCCACAGTCAGCCTGAGTTTTGCTCACTTGACCTTTCACCGGGGACTTAGATTAAGAAAAACTCGGGGTGTGAAACTCAATATTTCACAAATCTGACTCTACAGATCGACCGGGCATCAAATTCTAGTGCAGTCCGATACCAAATATTACCTTGTAACTCTCCTTAGTTGTGATTTTAATTTGATTAAAAAAAAGTGGCAACAATCTCACCAGTTACTAATTTGGGAAGGACAAACTACGTGTCAAACTATGACACCAATGGCAGAGCTCTGTGGTGGATGGGGATGGGCAAAAAATTACTAGACATCCGTTGCTCAACAATAGTCTGTTTCATATGACTTTTACTTTCTTTTTTTTTTTTTTTCCAAGATACCGCAGTAATTTGGCAAAAACACTATGGTCTGTTTCAGTCATTTATTCAAAGAAGTTTTGCATAGGGGAGGGGATTGAGAGAGATAAAAGGGGGGAGAGGTGGAGGACAAGTGGGAAGCATGTAATACAAAATTGCGCTGGGCACCTCGAATTCGACCACTCTAATGGCCTTACCATAAAAGCGCCAGAAGAAACAGAATGCAACATTTCCACTATGATATGGATTCATAATCAAGAAATAACAGTGAGACAAAAAATGGCAATACATGTATGAAACAAATATCCTGCTACCGCTTTGTAGCTATGTTAAACTTAATATGCAAAGTATAAAAAGCTCGCGGCTAATCATCCCCTTGACACTACTAGGGTTAAACGTGAATACAGCTCAACTTTTGGCAGATCAGTGACATTTTTTTTTACGTAAGTTGGCATGCGTAATCACTAATCTACAGACTTGACTGCTAATGACTAGTTGAGATGTAGGCTAGATAGATTCCTCGGTAAGACGGGTGGTTCAACACTAGATCTAGATCTAGATAGATGTATTAGCTGTGAATATTTTGATCTTGGAATCTAGATTTAGATCTAGTCTAGATCTTGATTTAGATCTAGATTCTCGATCTACCGAAATGTTCAAGGGTAGACTGCCAGGTGGAACAAATTCAGTTGTCCATTTATGTCGTCTTTTGCTAGACATCCTAATGGACTATAATTGAGGAGAATTGGCAAATCTTGTCTAGGTCTAAATTCTGGAGATCTGTGTGATCGATAGCTCTAGATTGATGACGTGCCCTCAGACCATGGAGAGTGTGCAGCCCACGGTATGCTTGCACAAGATACAGAAAGGGGAGCAACTCCCGCTGGCCGATGCCCGGCTACACAGCGAGACCTAGGCACAGATACAGACGCACTGTGGCCAGGGCCTTAGGAAGCTAAAGTCATTCCACTTTATACACAAAGCTAATCATGGGCATGTCCCACGTGTTGTAAAACAAAGAAAATGGTTACCATTTTGTCCACAAATGGCTTGATAATGTGGTCATATGTCCCCTTTCACATGAACTCCTCATCTCTTTGTTCCCTCCATACCCTCCCCATTTCACTGCAAGCCTAGCACTATTTGTTTCTCTCATGTGGACACACCTAAAGTGAAATTACACCATGAATACTCAATGTCCTGGCCCGACACCAGGCTCTTTAATGGAATTTTTACTTAGGTTCTTGCAGTAAATTATAGGCAAAAATTCCATTTTGCAGTTGAGATGGATTCTTAGGCAAACCAGACTCTTATGAAACGGGTACTTTAGGTGGAGGCTCTGTACTACAACTTATATGCAATTTGTGAGAATTAAGATGTAAACCTTAACTGAGGTTTAACATTGGAATCCACAATGAGTCGTAACCATCGTGATAAAAAGACCATTTTTAAAAGATTTCTCATTTTCCCAGATTCCCCTAATGTAAAGGATAGAATATGTCAAACATTACATCTGAATTCTTCAAATCCACAACATATGATTTTCTTGACTCCAAACTACTGGACATGTCACATATTCCCAAAAAAAAATTGCTGTGTAAAGTACGCATAAAAGTACAAATGCCTGAAAACTAACTGTGCCTAATAAGAATAAGGTAAATGAATGATAGTTATGGAATGATGAATGAATTAGAAGTCAACAATATTCTCAAGCAAATTCCATTTTATTGAAATCATATTTTTGGGAACACATATATGTACGTCAATGAACAGGTTCTTCTGTTTAATAAACAAGGGAAATTGAACCTGTGTGCAAGTTGGCAACAGAAGTACAAATGCAAGAATGGTCTACCTATGATATTTTAGTTATCCATGGCAGTAGTCTATAAAGGACAGCTTCAGCTTCTTGACCAATCAAGTTGTTTCAATCTTTACTGCAACTTTTAAGGTTTATATTTGACTTTCCTATGTTCTGCTGAATACTATAGCTTATACTCATTTGTGAGAACTGAGACCTTATCCATCTTTAACTTAGATTTAACATAGGCAGTCCGAAATGAGTTTGTAAATACTGTTATGACAAATACGCAACAAAAACTTATTATGTTCAGCATGGAATAATAGCAATGTTTGAGCATAATCAATATTGTCCCTTTTGCTCTTGGTCTTATTTCTTCCATTTGTGCTGATGCTCTTCAAGTAAGAAAATACTGGGTATTTTTCGATGCTATATCCCACACTTCAATCATTCCCTGCTTTAGACCTTTTTATTAATGAAACAGAACTTTTTTTTCAGATCTTATTCTGGCCGGAAAGTCATTCCCACACTATTGGGACCAATCCTTTATTGTTGATAGGTTAAAACAGGCATATTTCAAGGACAATGATACTTTAATTCAAAGAGTGATAGTGACACATGCACCTCTTAAAAAAAGTGAATAATGCTGACCCATATCATGCTCTCACAAATGTAAACATTAGGATGACCAGGAAAATTCCCCAGACACAAGAGCAATCACTGCCACTGTCATGCATTTCCTTTACTCTAATTATGGTCAATTTTTTCCATAGTCCGCAAAAAATGTCTGTAGTGACAAATTTTCTACCATAGTCTGCCTTTCCAGGAACATGTATTTGATAAACGCAGCAGAACAATTTCCATTCTAGGAATTATAACACCTTAAACTTGTATGAGATTTACTTTCATTACAGCCAAGTAGAAATAAACTTCAAAATAAATTGAGTTTAAACTACCTATACAATGTACATGTACATAAAAATGAGACATATTTGCCTCAAGCAGTTATATACAAAACATAATCATCTAAGCATCAAGTCACAAAGAAAAATCAAACATCCTGTTAAGGGTGTAAGATGCATCTTGCTGGTAGCATCAAAATGTTTAAACAACTCTATAAATACATTCCTAAAACAGCTGGCCTGTCTGAGAATTCAAAAAGAATTGCTGCTTAATATATTATGATGACGACCAAAACTTGATTCAATAGATCTCTCAGTATGTAAAGAACAAGAAAACATTCACCATTGGCCATCAATACAGCCAGCACCCAATACAGAAAGCTCAACAAACACACATACTAAATTTACTATAAATACTCTAACAAATTCTAAATATATATGTTGGAAATACTATGTAACAAATTGTTCTTCCATCACTCACTACACGATATATGTGATGTACAGGATATTTGACTATTTGTATAAGTACTCTCCTATGTAAACCATACTGATTTATGTAATTAATGTGCCATTACACAAGATTTGCCCTCTTGACAAATACTTCTCTAAACTAAGATCTACAAATCCTTAGATTTTTTAACTGGAAAAAAAAAGATTTCATAATTTGATTCAGGACTGCCATGATTTCTACAATATCAATAGGAAAATATCAGTATGAAATAAATTATAAATGATGACAAAAATTGTATTTGTCAACTGAAATATTAGTGATATTTTCAACTTAAATTCAAGCACAGTGTAGTAAGACTTCTATATGTTCCGAAATTCAGTTTCCATATTTATTTTCTCAAAACTCTTAATTTCTCCATTCCATCAAAAATTACATCAGGTATGAATCTGTGGAAGTGCAGTTCATTCTGATATGATGGTCTTCTATTTCCAGGCTCTCTTTCAAATGCTTTATGCCAAGAGCAGTTACCACGCATTTCCCACTTTTTCTTGTTTTGCACCTTAGGGAAATTGCTGGAAGTGATCATTGTAGCTGTCAGATCAAACCTTATTACAATGGAACTATATGTTTAGCAACATGGTGAACAACAAGAGCTCATGAAACAAGTTTACAAAATTTCAAATCCCCGATTTTCTTGATGTATATGTGTATATATATACAGTGGAATACAGATGAGTCGATGCTGGTGGGGGAAGGAAAATAGGATCGACTCATCCGTAGTTCGTAATGTAATTTGTTATGCTTACAATGAAATAAAACAATGGGCTGTTGCAAAAACTACGCTTTTACCGAACAGTTTTCGTTTCCCCGATCACACTTTTCTTTCATATTAAGCGTAACTAAGACCAGGCTCAGGTATTGGACCAGTTTCCTCCAACAAACAATTTGTCCCTGAGCGCGTCAAGTACCAGTCCCGCTACGTGCTGTACTGCCCAGCATTATGATGCAAGCCCTGACAAAGAAATGTCTGTGAGCGCGTCAAGTACCGGCACCCGCAATGTGCTGTACTGCCCAGCAGTATGACACAAGAAAGGTAAGGCCTGAGGTACAAGCATGTAGAAGTCATGCACCTATCGTCTCCCGTTTTACACCTCACCCATCGCTCGTGGCCCCATATCGAGTAAGATGTACCCCGAGAGGGTGTCACATATTACGTGCATGTGTGAGACTATTATGATTTCGTCATTATTTATACATAGCCACACAACCATGGTATCCGAGGATTCACTTGAGATAACCACCGCCAAAGAGGTTGAAAGGCTCAGGTACACCATAAACCGTATCAGATGATGGCTTGGCCTTTATCTTTTCAATCGTACACTATACACACTTGCACTTGCAGACATTCGGTCAGTCAAACCAGTTGTGCTGTCAGTATTCTTGAAAGCCAGTTATGAGAAATTGTTGGCATTCTTCAGTGTCATATTGAAAATTGTGAGCTTCAAATTGACTATAAAGCTATTTTAGATCTAGGCTGGCAATCAATGATGAATTCATTGAAACTAAACATGTCAAAAACATATGAGAACAGGGTTATCGTTGCGGTTCAAAAACACACCGATTCGTGAAGTTGATGGAAGTTTAATGAAAAAGTTGGACATCTGCCGAAGTATGCCATTCCAAACTCCACTTTGTCTACAATTTGAAAAAAAAAAAAAAGAAAAATAACAAACAAAACGCCATAACAGCTACATAACCACACATTTTATATGTATGTACATGTACAACAACAAGAACAACAAAAATGAAAATGAAGTTGCCTTAAGACATAAGGTGGCAATGCCATCACATGGTTCTTCAACCAGGGGAGGTAATTCGGTAATTAAACTAGCATCCCTGTTTCAATTTAGCCTCTTTGGATATAACAAACTAGCGACAGAACGAAATGATTTCCCCACAAATTTCATTTTTAATTTCATTAACATTTTAACATATATATATAATATACGCCAAATCGAAATAAATTGAGTTATCCCCCTCAATTGTTTGTCTGTGTTCGCTTTATTTCCTACACTATGACTTATGTCGCAAAATGCACTATAGACCATGCTCCACATCGATGAAAGAGTGACTTTTTTCGCAACACGCACTAAACGCCTTCCTAGTTTTATAGCAAACCGCACTATATCCAACTGACCAATCAGCGCCTCGCTTTACCAAAACATTTGTTCACTCCCCCAGCATTTGTTTACGACTGTTAAAGGAAAGCAGAATTTTTACAATCGCGTATAATCGGTTATATGTTTTAATCATCTGGACCTCAAACCATGAATTTGTTCGATGATTCCTACGAGGAAGTTGAACTGACAGTAGGGGGTGGTCACATATGCCCAGATCCTGCTTCACACAAGAGAGAAGTTGTTAAGTGAATGTGACACTCTGGAGATGGAAAGGTGCCAATGAAAGCATGCAAGCATGAAGCACGTACGGGAATTTGCTGTGCTGAATTTCTGACAGCTGGCAATCGAGCTTTGAACCACGAAAGATTTTATGTCTCTGGAAACAAGGTAATTAATCTAACCAATGTGTTTGAGTGGGAAAAAAGGAGTTTGAAGAACTATTGTTGATCCTAATTGATAAGATCACTTTGGGCTTGATATCACAGCTGGTGTTGTTAAAAAAAAAAAAAGAAAAAAAAAATGACGACCACAATATATTGATTGTACTAATGTATATTTACTAAAATTTAATGATAGTACATAGCAATGGATCTGATAGTCTAACTAGACTGGTCTAACTAAACTAACTTATGTAGTACTTAAACTTGGCATGAGCTATCTGGAGTGATAATATAGCAGCCTGATGAACTGGTCTCATATCTAGATTAGCTGAAGGCCTACAGAGACTAAGACTTTTGTATAGGCAAGAATTCATAGTTTATTTTATCAACAATTAATTATATAGTATTATCTGATTTCACAACAGGTCGAGCAAGATGCTTTCCTCCTAAGGCTTATGCACATACCTGATGCCGAGCCTGTACGAGTGAAAGACGAGCACTGCAAAGTCTCATTCACTGTCAAATACCTACTATTTAATGACTATCAATGGCCAGGGCAGAGTCAGAGTTTGCAAAGCAACATTTTGCAGCATCTTGGGTAAGCATAATTATGCTTACAAATTTATTGTTAATTTTGCGTTTTTGAATACATCCACATAATTGAACTAAAGTAATGCTTTTTTCCCCAGCGAGAACAAATAAAAACGAAAGATATTGATGTGTGTACTTGACGGTGCTGTACCTACTGTATTTAAGATCGGTTTTGTTTGTGTTTATTATTAAGGGGTTGTTTTGCTTAATTTATATTTCAGTTACAAAGCTGAGAAGAATTTCTGTCGACCCTCATTGGTTTGCTCGTACAGATGTAACGTGCAATATTCTTATGTTAGTTATAAGTTTCTGTTTCTTTATTGCAGGCTTATCTTTGGATTGTGTCACAAGAGTGGCAAGATATTACCACAGGAATCACTGTGCTCCTCGAGAGAATCGGGGTGGCCATCGGCATCCTGAAGCTGCTGAGCAGAAGAAAAATGTTGTTATCAACCATACTGAACAGTTTAAGTGTCGACCCAGCCACTACAGCAGAAAGGATTGTCCAGGTCGCAAGTATCTTCCCTCAGACCTGAGGGTTGCAAAAATGTTTAGAATGTTTAAAGAACAGCAAGTATCATACTCCTTGTACCACTCTATTTTTTCGAAGTCCTTCAACCTAGGTTTCGGCCACCCAGACTCTAATGTTTGCTCTACATGTATACAATTTCATAATGAGGTGAAGGATCCAGCAATAGAAGAACAAAGGAAGAAAGAGCTGGCTGCAATGTTTATATTGCACCGATGGCAGGCACGGCAGTTTTACACCTCCCACAACAACATCGGCAACAGCATTACCGTCTGCTTCGACATGATGGAAAATCTTGTCCTGCCAAGAACACCAATCGGCCAGGCTTACTACAGTTGGCAACTGTACTTATATATCTTTGGAGTAGTTATGCATCGATCTGACAGGACTCAAACAAAAGGAGACATCCATTTATTTACGTGGCTGGACAGCGAGAACAAGAAGGACTCAAATATGATCGCATCAGTTCTTCTGCCATTTTTTCAAGATTTTATAAGGGAGGAGATGCCAAGCCAACAAGAGAAGAGCCTGTTCTCTGATTCCTGCTACAGGCAAAATAAAAACTTAAATGTGATGGCAATGCTTTTGGCCCCGAGGAATCAAAAGTATCCAGATCTCCGCATCACTTACACTTTTCCTTCCTGCCAACAGGGTGTTTGGTCGCACTGAACAGGAAATCTGCAAACACACCATCATTCTGTTGCCAGATGAGTATCTAAGAATTATGACAAACCACGGAATTGTTCATCGCTACCAGAAAGACTGGCAGAGCTTCAATTTTAAAAAGGAGGTGGCATCGGTTTTAAAGAAATCAAGATCTTTCAAACTAAGTGAGGCTTAGAAATTAGTGACAGTGGGATCAAGATCAAGACAGCTTATTCAGGAGAATTTGTCACCCACTCAATTATGAAGAAAGGAAAACGCTGGGATCAGTTTCAGCCTCAAATGCTCTCCCCTTCATCACAGGTGAAACCTGCCTAAAGAACTGATGTCCTGAAACTTTTGGATGAGCTTAGTGCTCCAGCACATGTGATGGACTTCTATACCCAGCAATTTGCCAACACCACATCAAACTTTAGAGGGAACAGTAGTGATGAAGGGAGCCACATTGAATAAGAACACTTTCCATTCATTGCCACATTCCTTTTCCTTTCATTTCTTTTCCTTTGCATTATTATTGCCATTTTACTATCAGTTTCATAATATATTCATTATTATTTAATAGCTTTGAATAGCAGTAAGTCTGTGAATGTTATTAAGAGTATTATCTGAGGACCTTGGAATGAGAAAAGTTTGTAAGCCAGAGAGTACCTCGAGAAATGAGATGCTGAGATGTTTATTTTTTCTTGTTTATTCTTTTTCAATAACGTTCATTGTTTTCCATCATAAGTGTGCACTGTTATTTATTGTCATTCTATCTATGCAACTGAAACCATTCATCGCCTTTAAATCCCAAAATATTATAAATTTGTAACTCATGTGAACTGCCAGTAATGATACCTCTCATTCCTGATTTCAACCCTTCTAGTACTAAATACCTTTCAAATTTCTGTCCAACACATGACATTTTATCATGGTGATGTGCTGATAAAGTAATAAACTGAAAGCTTGTCAAATAGGTTAATAAGTGACGGATATAGTGCATTTTGCACAAAATCAACTCCTTGGATGTAATGCGTTTTGTTAAAAAAATGAAAATTAAAGTTCACTTTGTTCAGTAACTTATCAATATCAGTGAAGATTTGTAGTATTTTGTATTTTAAATGTTCTCAGTACTTACATTTGATCATACTGTCTGTTGGTTATGTGTGCATGTTCTGTTTCTGAGAATTACTTTTCCTCATTTTTCTAGGATTAGGAAATTTGGATATAGTGCATTTTGCACTGGAGCCCTTCATATAAATAAATATATATATATATATATATATATATATATACCTATATGCCATATAATAAATTACAGTGGGCCAAGAATAAGTCGATGTCAGCGAGGACTAAAAATAAGATCGAATCATCTGTAGTCTGACTCATCCGTATCTCTTACAAGACTACAAAACTGAAATCGAGCAGTACTACTTTGAAATTATTTATTGTCGGACCTTACGATGGTAACATCCCCATAATGCTTTCTTTCAAAGAGCATCAAACTTGATCTCTTGCATTCATTTTCAGTGAGATTCACCAAGCCTTTCGTTGAATTATTGCAGATTAGTGACACCTGTTGTCACTGACCTTATAAATTTCACTGTCATGTAACCTGACCACGTCCACCACTCCCAACACTGCCTCTTAAGCATTCATCCCAAAGCAATCGCCACACGAAACTTTATCCCTCTCCGACACTCCTCTCACCGCTTCATATTATAAAACACTGTACATGTATTACACTCCATACTAGGCTCTTTTCAAAATGATAAACATTACATGCAGTAAATCTATCTGCAGATGGGGAGGGGAGGGTGCGACACCCCACTGTTCCCATTTTGACTGCAATAATTAGGTCTAATCGGCCAAACTGCCAGTTACAAGAATGAGGGGGAGATGGAGGGATCACAGGTTGCTTCTTTATCACCTGCTAGTGCAGCGAGCAACTTCACTGCATTGAGAAGAACAAAGGCTGACTTCAGGGGTCTGTTCGTTGTGGCTTCATGTGTAAACCACAGTGCAACCAGAGACCCACATCACATCAAAGACAATCGCCGACATTAGTTTCCTACCCTCTTACGCAAATTTGCATCACACTTTCTCAGGAAGGAGGAGGATATGAGGTGTGAGTTCGCGGTATTCATGGCTAAATGGAGGGAGATCGTGGGTGAAGTATGAAATGGAGGAGGAGAAAATGTGTGGTCGGCCTCTGATTACGTAGTCTGAGGGAGAGTTTATTTCAGTTTAGTGAGCCATTCTGACATTTAAAGTTACCCTATTATGTGATGGGAGGGGCTTAAATATGTTGTGAAGAAGTGTTGCGCAAAGTGGGATTAGCTACACCGACTCAAGCATTGCTTTTTCCTTTGATCTCAGGAGGATGGGCACAGAAGAAAAACATTGAGTCATCAGTGACAATGGATGAATTAATGTCGATTCATCCGCTGGTTTTTAGTGAAGTAAAGAAGTGCCGGGACCTGTTCCATGAAATAAGATCGACTCATCCAAAGTTCAACTCATTAGGATTCAACTCATATGAAGTCGACTGTGCTTGAATAACAACAAATGAAAATCAAAACATCAGCAATAGCGAGATATCGCCAATGTTGGTAATACACATGATCTCAGTACAGCAGTGTAGCTCGCCAGATGCACACTGTCGGTTTGTATGCCCACACACTACTGATACTGTATGCTTCATACTCAGTCTCTCTCAGCACGCTTTCTTTGTTGGCTTTCATTGAACCGTACAAAGCTATATTGTTACATAGCCTGACTGACAGCAAATGCAATAGGCCTGCTGATTTGATGCGCAGGATGTGATACATGATGTACACATGCACTTGCTTTGTTGGTAACTGTGTATTAGCATTCACGAAGTGATGCCCTACCACTATTGAAATGTGATGGTCTACCTGTAGTAGCAAATATCACAATTTTCTCCAGACGTGACTATTGTCAACAAAAGATAATGAATTGGCATCAATCAGAAGATTTCCATCATCGAGGGAAAAACGAATGCAAAATCAAAACCTAATGCCAAGGTATGCCACCTGAACTACATATGATTACTGAAAGGGGAAGTAACTAAATGCAAATTATATGCGTAACATTGTTGTTTGCTCGATCACTGATCTCCATATATTACTCTCTATACTGGAATAAAGAGACATTAGGAAAAACGAGAGGTTTTTATCAAAGCACTGAATGTCATTATTCGCGAGTTTCACTGTATTTTCCAAAACTAAACAATTCTAATAAACACCTTGCCTTGTAAGGGCTTATCTTTGCTTGATTCCTTAACTCTGGATACAGTAATAGGGGTACCACAGAATCTGATAATGAATTTCAATGAATGTATACCTTTATGACATATATGCGTATCCAGCTAATCCACACACTGATACCATACCAATAATCACAGGGGTGACATAAAATTTGTATCTACTCCAAAATGATTCTTCAGGAATTTCTTCTCGATGTTTGCGGGGTTTCTTCTTGCGCACCCTCCACATTCGTTCATATTCTAGCATTTCTGCCTCTTGTTTCTTTTTCTCTTCTTCCTCTTTTTGCTTGTCGCTGTTATCAATCACCTGAAAAAAGATACCACCAATTGACAAATCATATATCTATCTCCTGAATTAGTGATAGAAGATACGTCTTTGCTGTAATATTTCAGGACGTACAACTGGTGATATGTCATATCCTACAACAGACAATTAAGTTACCTCTGAAACAATATGTATAATATTTGACAACAAACTATTCTAACTGTTCATTTTTTAAAAACTGCATTGCAATAAAGACAATATATCAATATATTTCACCAGTCCATCTATTATCCATAATGATCAATGGCACACAGGAGTAAATTAATACATTTCCTTGAGAACTAATAGACAGTGAATAATATCACTGTTAGTCTCCAGGCATTTTAGTGCAATTTGGGAGGATTTCTTGTCAAATATGCAAGAAATAATTACCATAATCTGAATAAATATTGTTAATGTTAAACAAACACACCATCAAAAATCAATATGCACTTTAAGGTAGAACTTAATTCAACTCCTATGCTGACTCTCTATTTGCAAAGAATATCCTCCCTCCTTCACCCCCCAACTGACGACAAGTTTTTAAGTATTTTACCCATTCAAGACTATAGTCCTATAAATTAACCTTCACAAAATGAAACATTGAACACTTCTTTCATACCCAGCTCAAAAGCAGCAAAATGCTCAGTGGCTTGAAGGTAGGAGGGAAAAAGAAAAAAAAATATATATATATATATATCTTCAAATAAAATTAAAATTAATGCTTCTTTTTCTCTTTGCTCTTGATGATATGCAATGTTGGGGAACACACACACAATCCAACTATTTCACAAACCTTTTTGTTTGATTTGCAGTTTTCATCGCACTGAGGTTTAGGAGTGTTGGCCCTATCTTTACACATGATCTCTCGTTTGATTCTCTTACACTTGCACTTCAATGTCACCTTCTTCTCACACTTATCTGTGCTAGGACACATTCCACTATGGCAAACTGCCCCACATGGATGACCACACGGCATCTGAAACACATTTTGCAAATTATATGTCCAATCTTCTGTCTTATTTTTCCATTTCTTTCTTTCATGCAGGCTCCAGGTGTTTTCCTAAAAATGATTTTCAGCTGATCTATAAGCATGGTCTAGTTCCATAGAATTCCAGGTTTTTTAATCCTCCACAAAAAATAGCTAAAATCAGATATGTACAGTTAGCTGCTGAAGTATTTGCACTTAAAATTATTTTACACTCATAATGCTAGAATTTTGTAGTGAAATAGAATAATCATAACAACATAGGGTGCCTCTAGATCAACTCTTGAACCTGATTATTCATTATATTAAAAGCAGATTAACAATGGAGGATCTATAATCAACATTCTATGCCTAGCTGAGACTTAACAAACTAGCAATGCCAAACTTAATTGCAATATTCAAAGGAGACACCTGTAAAGTATCCAGTCATGTCAAGCTCTTTTTAACAAAGGAAACACTTTTTGAATTTTGAAAATCGGACAAAAATTAACAAAGTTATGGATGATTTTTATCGACCAGGTAGGGGGGT
>JBCEWB010958510.1:0-15319 GCA_039654565.1 Peronia peronii
ATCTATCTATCTATCTATCTATCTATCTATCTATCTATCTATCTATCTATCTATCTATCTATCTATCTATCTTTCCATCCATCCATCCATCTTTCCACCCATTCATCCATCCTTCCACCTATCCATCCATCCATCCATCCATCTATTCATCCATCTATTCATCCATCCATCCATCCATCCATCCATCCTTCCATCCATCCTTTCATCCATCCATCCGTTCGTGTCTCCGTCCGTCCGTCCGTCCATCTGCCTGCCTGCCTGTCTGTCTGTTTGTCTTTTTGTTTTCCTGTCTATCTATCTATTTGTATTTTTGTATATGCCATTAGGATGGGTCTAAGTCTATTCTAAAGTTTATTTATGTGTGGTACACGTTGAATGGTACTGATTCTTCTGAAAATATATTTTGCTTTGATACTATCAACAGGGTGGGCTATGGCTATGAGCCTGCCAAGCGGAGAGCAGAATCTGCATCCGGGTAAACCTCCTCGATAGCGCGCACTACATGCATTAGATATCTCTTCCCTGTATGTGACTAAACCTTATCTATTATGACTACTGTCACTTTTCCTATTACTCTATTTCTATTACTACTACTACCTAGGCCACTACTATTATTCCCTCATAAAAATGTCATCTCCAGCACTACCTATTACTATTACGTCTACTATTGCTATCACTGTTGTTACTGATACTACTACAATTGTCGTTACGGCCTTTACTACTGTTACCGTACTGTTGCCACTGCTACATACTGACATTTTACCACTATTATTATTACTGTTGCTACTGCTTATACCACCACTGGTTCTACCATAACTATTTCTGCTATTATTATCCTCGTCATTGCAACTGCTACCATCACCACCACCATGGCTGGTTACCTTCCTATCTACCCTCAGCCACTCTATAAGCTATCGTTATTCACCAGGCTACTTTTCCAGCATACTGAGTCTTCATTCTACCATCATCCTGCTGTGTGATCTCCACTACAGCTTGCACTATGCATTACCTTTTTCATCGACTCTGTCTGTCTAAATGCCGGAAAGAACTGAGGACCACAATTGAACAAAAAAGGCAACGCAGAAAACAAAGGAAGAAAAATCAGATCAACTTTTTTTGTTCTGTCACTTCACTTTCAAATATAGCAATGTAGACAAGGATATCAAACTTCGGTATCTTCTGTCACTAAAAGGCACTGTGAGAGCTGGAGAGGACAACCAATCTAACTACATCCACTGGGGCATCAATGCAGAAAACAGTTTGCTTCCGTCGTAGTTTGGCAAAACGCTTTTTACTGTCACCGTTTTACTATTTCTGATTCGATTTCATAAGAAATCTTCAATAATATATTAAAAGACAAGCTATTGCACATTTCATTTTCTAAAACCTGCATTTTGCTCACTAGCCTATATGTTATGAATGAGATCTGAAAACTAAGTCACGATTTCTCGAAAAGGGGATGTTGAAAGAAAATGTGTTTTCTCAAAATACGTTAGCATAGTAGAAGTCGTATATCATCGCCATCACCACTATCACTGCCACCGCAGCAACTATCCAATATTGCTTTTACTCTTTCATTGTGACTTCCTCAGCCACCCTGACGGTACAGAAGGAGAAAGACAGTCAGTCGCAGAGAGCAAACTGAAACAAGAAACCATACCGCAGGTCGATGTCCGACAGGACGAAGCGAGAAAGAGTAATGCTTGCTGTATTCTGTTTGGATATCCTTGTAATGTCCAAGAATGGTCAGCGTGTTGAATAGAATCCGTGTCTCATTTAACTGAACAGTGCTGTAGGAAAGTTTAATTGACTGTGATTTTATCCTCTTGTTGTCTTTACTGTTCTGCTGTGGGAGGAGAGAGAGAGAGAGAGAGAGAGAGAGAGAGAGAGAGAGAGGGGGGGGGGTCCTGAAACTAGGTTTTTGCTAAAAATATTCGAGTTTGGATTTTTGTTTTATTTCAAAAGCTCTGCCTTTTCTGAATATGGAAAAGGTATGTTTTTTTTTGTTTTTTTTTAAAGTTGATATGCCCGTTCCAAGGTGTCAAGCAAAGGTTGATGGGCCCCTCTGCCGTCCAGACTCCTGCTCATTCTGGGCTCTTTATCCAGTGATAGATCATCAGTATTGCGCTGGCTACAGGTAAATCGCATATAAAAGGCTTGATTGTGATCTCTTTCACTAATATCGGGAACTTCAATGCCAGGATGGACATTGGCTGATTATCTGAGGCGCTGACCACACCGAGTACCAGTGAAAACGTTCGCCTGGGCCTCTAAAATAGACATCAAACGACCTAATGAGGGTGAAATATGCTCTGTTTCTGCTGTTCCAGAGCACAATAGTGGATCATCTGTCACAGCAAGGGTAAAGACACTCTTGATTTTGACCGACGAAGACATGGCGGCCACATATAGAAGCCTCCCGGGACTCTAAAATGACTCTACGGGAGCCCTTTTGCTAATGGTTTAGGGGTGAAGAAAATAATCTGGTTTGAACATTTTTAGATATTGAGCTGGAAAGGATGTGAGCAAAATTTCAAGCAAAGTCGGTTGAAAAATGTAGAATCTTATTTATAGTAAGGCTACGCAATATCGTGAAGCAAAATGAAAGATGGCTGCCGTTTGCCATAGCAACCATGAGTGATTTCATTCTTTTTTTCGATTGTTTTTCTTGAATTTGACCATGCTGAATTCGATGGTAATGGTTTAAATCATCTCCCCCCACTGGTTTCCAAAATGGCTTTCAGAATCCACCCCCTTCCCAAGCTCCCCTTCCTCCCCAGAGATGAAAAGGCTGGAGGTTGATCATCATTATTTTTACAAACTATCTGACTGGGATAGCATGAAAAAGACAGAAATTGGTGATCTCTGTTGGTGTTCTCGGTTTTCTGCTGCTCGCATCAAGATGGTGACAGTGTGATCGGTTCGTTATTTGGCATTGTCAAGCTAGGCCTTCCAAGATCTGTCTCTTCTGCATTTGATTTCCACAGTTTCCTAGGGTATGACATTGGTCTCTGAGTGTTGGCGGTGTCATCACCTAAGCAATTTGCGACCGCCAGAAAATGCTCCTATTTGACTGCAATCTAGTTGATTAACTGTCTGACCTATTCGCTGGTCATGTATTCAGTGCAATGTATACTCAAGAGCTTCCTGTAGCATTGCCTCAAATGCTTGGAACTTTCCCCCTGCCTCTGCACATTGATTCTTCTGCTGAAACAGTCATTCTACCTTCCAACATGCTCGGACCATTATTTCTCCGCTCTTGAGAAGTTCAAACTATGGGTCATTTGTTACTGTAATTGTCGTCGTGCAGTTGCTGTTTCCGTTTTTGCTTTTGTCTTAATGCTGTGATTGTTCTCTTCTTTGTTGCTGACTTTGATGTGGTTCTTGTTGTTTGATAATCCCAGTTATATATATTGTTCTGTAGTTCTCCGTTTTTCTTTAAATTACGAGACATTTACATCAGAACAGTGACTTTAACTTCAGCAAATTTTCTTCCTACAATTATATATTCCTAAAACCATTATTTAAAAAAAAAATCTTCAAAATCTTGTATGTTGATTGTTCTCTCACTATAACACAGCGCCTCTGGCAGAAATGACCTATAAATGCAATCAGGGCATCACCCGAGTGCTCCAACAGATGAGAGGAATCATTACCAAAAAAGCCATCCTGACCAAGAGGAGCTGGTTCTCCACGCTCCTGCAAGTGGCTCTGCCTGCCGGCTTCCTGCTGGTGGGTCTGTATGCCAGCGACCAAGACACTGCGACCGCCCAGCCGCCCCTGTGGTTCACCTTAGATGCTTTCAAATATCCAACATGGGTGCCAGTCTTGTTTTTCGACAAAACACCCGAAGCAGTTGTCGGGTTATATATGAGTATGGTGAAGTCCCCTCATCTTGGAGTTACCAAGCGTTTAATGCCCATGGTAGTGTTTTTGTCCATAGTTCTTGGATGTGTACAACTCTTCAATACTCATATATTAGTGGATCTCGTTCAGAAACCACAGTAAATGTGGGTGTATGTGGTTTTTTAAACTTTTCTCTTTAAAATCTCTTCGTTAGCATTCCTTCCACAAGTTGTCTTCGTTTTTTTTTTTTTTTTTATAAAATCTCTTCCTTAGCATTCCCTCTGTCTTTGTCTTTGTCATGATCTAGAGTATTTCAGTATTATGTGTCGTAAATTTGCCTAAAATGTTATTGTTATGCCTCGTCTCGATTCATTGCCTTATCCTATATTTGAGTAATCACGTTATTTTTTTGGACTGTGGATAATCTTGTCCATAGTGGTCCCTTGGTGGGAGAAGTTGTCTTAAAGCCCCCCCCCCCCCCTCCTACCCACCCATACTCCTTGCGACCAATTCTTTTTTGTTTTGTTTTGTTGTTATTGTTTTGTGTGTTTTGTTTTGTTTTAATAATTTGCTGTTGTTGCTATTGTTGTAATTGTTCTTGTTTTATTTGTAATCTTAATGTAATCCCACCGCAAGTCGGTTTGCACATATATTATGTAATGTATGTGCTTTATTCCCATGTATTATATGTTTTTCCATAATCTGTGTTTATGGCTTTGTCCGTAATGCAAGTGTTTCCAACTCAGTCTATAACCCTAGGTAGTATACAAAAGGCAGAAAAACCCGGAGGAGGTACACCTAGCCTAACGAACGCTCCATTGTCCATATGGAGCCTCCCAGCTTGTCTTGCATTGTATATACTCAGTAAGAGAGAGCGCCACGGCCAACATTCTCTACGAACCCTCCATTGCCCATATGGAGCCTCCCACACATAGTGTACTTCCATTTAGACATATGCAGGAATATACATATACCAAAAAAGTACAAGCAGAAACAATGCCAGGAACAAAGCTATCGCGAGAAGCATAATAATGCCGAAATACGATCGGCAATCTTGTCTGTTCGAAAGGCGAAGAAGAAGAAGTACCGTATATCCCAAGTTAGGTATATGCGAATTCGCGGAAATCTCGAAGAACATAATATGCAGTCGGAGAATCCAACGCACAAAGATACAACAAGTGTAGACTCAGATATACAAAAAAGAAAAACACAATACCACGGATGCAGATTTGGAAAGATCTAGCAAACACTCACATCTATTTCTTTCCGACAAAGAGAAGCAAATACTGGAACAATCTGGATATCAATTCTACGAGAGATACCAAATTCCAAGACAAGTTCTCGAGCTATATCTTCTGTATTTCCGTGGTTTTGTGGAAGATGAAACAATACTAGACTTTGTGTATATCTATCCACCAAACCAATTTCGACCTAGTGCAGGCCAACTTCGAATCATTGTTGCCAATTCGTTGGAGCCAGAAAAAGTCATACAGGCCAATGTACCAATTGCATTGCTAGCTACTATACCCACCACTCATGCAATATGCTTTAGAGACAACTCTACCTGCTAAAGCTGTGCCATAGACCACTGTGTTGCTAGCAAGAAGTGCATTCTTTGAGAAAAAAAAAGATACTCCTACCACAAAAGTGCAAAAACGAATCCCACTGGAAGTTCCAAAAGAAATTGGAGTCCAAGACGTCGTTTGCAATGTAGAGAACCTGTACAACAAGAATTGCCTTGGATGGGGTATGCGATATATGCGAACGTTGGAGAAATTGGTAGCAATTTGCCCACTTAGAACAAACACTTTATATGGATGAGCATAGCTGTGGAAAATATTTGTGCGAAGCAATTACTAGAACCCACAAGAACTGGAAGAAACTACACCACCCACTATACAAATTTGCCAAATTATAGCAAACCAAGAGGTGAAAAAGAATTGGAAATAGCACCGCCCATACAACACGTGAAAAAAAAGCTGCATATATTCCAGAGGGAAAATATATTTGCAAACAATTTGCAGTAGATGGATACAAGAAGAAGAACAGGCTGTTGCAACAATTGGCCGAACCAATTCCAGTACATTGCTACCAAATACAAGAAGCCATTCGAGATAGTGGTAGAATAGAGAGACTGTGAGTAGTGGCACAACCGTTTGTATGCAATCTAGGTAGGGTTTGCTATTCCCCTATTTCGGAAAAGAAAGATGATAGAGAAGTCTCCCTTGTATTTCCAGAATAGAACTACTACACATACAAACACATATACAACCATGTATTACAAACACACACATTCAACACACACTTTTTTTTCTATCCGACAAATACAAGCATGTTTTTGTACAAAAAAAAAGAAAAAAAACAAAACACAAAACAAACAAACAAACAAACAAAATACAAGTCGTCCAACTTGTATGCAAGGCAAACTCTTTCCCACTGCTCTTTGTGGAAAGGATCTGGTGTTTTTGGCATAGAAACTTGTTTTGTTGGTGGTGTAGTGTTTTCCAACAATACGGGGCTTTGTGTTATTGTCCAATTATCTTGTATTTTGCAGACCTTCCATGTTCTGTAGAAAACGCTGCCAACGGCGATTGTGAAAGGAATGTAGGACAGAATCTTTGTTGTTGTTTCACACGATTGTACAATCTTTTCTTAGGGTTCGTAGAGGATGTTCGCCGTGGGCTACAGTACTTCCTCCGGTTTTTTGGCCCCTGGCAATGGAGGGTTCGTAGAGGATGTTGGCCATGGTGCTCTTTCTCACGGGTATATACAATGCAAGACGTGCTGGGAGGCTCCATGAGGAGGCAATGAAGAGTTCGTTGGCTGGGTGTACCTTTGCCTTTTGTATACTACTCCCTATAACATGCGGAGTGTATCAATGGTCCTAAGTACGTCATCTGGTCCACAGCTGGCTGTACAAAGTTTATTTAGAAACCGTTAATGCCTGGCCTATAACAGCTTCCCAAAGAGTAATCTTGCCCATAATTTTACGACATATGAATTTTTGTGCATTCAGCATGTGATTTGTCGACGAAATTATCTCAATCATAGAAAAAAAGGAAGAAGCAAAGAAAGAAAGAAATAAGGACTATAACAAGGAGAGAAAGGAGTTTATTAATGTTTGAACCAGTTTTCTTTATAAGATCTCTGCCTGCCGGCACATGATAAGGTGCTCCAATATAATTAAGAGAAAGGATAGGTGAACCAGCCTGTTAAAGAAAGGAAAAACAAAGAGAACATGGAAGTTTGGAATATTTCTTTCTTCCCCACTCCCTTCCCCCCCCCCCCCTCTCTCTCTCTCCTTCTTCTTCTTCGCTTTTCTATCAGGTGCATACAAGCATACACTCATATATACAGACTAGTGAATCTTTCTTTTAGCTGTTTATTCTTTCTCACTGAACACTCACTTGTCTGTTTCCTATATTGGGTAAAACCTGAAATAGCCAACCTGTCCGTCCTTCCCCCTATTTCTCGCTCTTTTTCTACGTGTCTCATACATCACACTGCCAACTAATATTAGAAATCTACAGTGGGTAGCACTGTTATAATGGTGTCCATCTGTAACAGAATGAAAAATAAAGCCAAATAGCAAAAGGTCTCAGATCTTCTAGAAAGAAATGAACACTGTAAAAATAACTTGTTAGTGCGTGACAACAGCGTAGTGTTCTCTTCTTTCTTTTCATTACCACTACAACCACCTCATAGTATATTAATTATTAATCAATTGAGATATTTCGAGGAAATAGGCGTTTGTTCAACTAAAAACTTATCGGGAGTGTTACAGGAACTCATTTCTTCCATCATTATACTAGTAATTAATATAAGTTGCCGTCGTTTTTTGTTTTATTTATTTATTACTATTATTTTTTTTTTTAGTCTGCCTTGTCTCATGCTATTCTTGACATTTAGGTTTTTGAATGCGCGTATGTATGTCTACATATGAATGCATGGTACTGTGAATTCTGTCTCATCAACTGTGAAGAAAGGCCTTCCAGGGTACAAATATAGTTTATCTATCTTATCTTATCCTATTTTATCTCATCTTATTTCCCCTCAGACCTTGCTCAACGGGACGGATCCAGTGAGTGCTTACTATTTAGCCCAGGCACAGGAGCTCGGTTTCTTCAAATACAATCGGGATTTTGTGATCGGAGCCGCCTTTGATTTTGATCGAAATAGCTCCATTGCCGTCCATAACGCTGGGACACAACACGGGATAGCCATCTCAGTAAGAGAAAACATGCCCTACTGTCTGCCTTCTTTGTTTTGTATAGTAACCTTAGAAGTCATGGCTCTTATTGCAATTTATGATCCAATAATCAAGATTATCATCGAAATTTCTTGTCGTTCTAATCGCTCAACCATGAGACTCTTTTTCTCTCATATTTTCTACCGTCTGGACGTCTCCTTCTGCCCTTTGTCTTCTACTTCTTTTTTTAGCATTTCCTTCTGCGTTTTGTCTTCTTCTTCTGAACATCTCTGTTCGTTCCTTTGTTTTCTACCATCAAAACATTTCCTTTAGTTTCTATATTCTGAATACCTTCATCTGCCCTTTGTCTTCTATCATCTGAACATCTCCCTTTGTTCTTTTGTATTTTTGTGTTCTGAAGATCTCCTTTTGACCTTTCGTCTTCTAACCATCTGAACGTCTCCCCTATGTTTTTCCTCATTTTATTTATTTGTTAATTTTCTTAATATTTTTTTTCCTATGTGAACAATCTCATTCCCTAGGGCTGAAAAGGCGGTTTGCAAAGCCAGTACACATCTATGTATGATTATATATGTATCTATAATAAAAGAGTTGTCAATTCCAATTTTCTAGTTTCCGTGGTAAACTATCAGTTTTCTGTATCTATGTGTCGTGTACATATACGTCTTGTTAGCACAGAGCTAGTGGTCTCTTTCCATGTGTCTCTCAACATTTTGCCGACAACAGCAACATGCCAGTCTGTGTCAAGATCCGATGAACTTATAGTAATAAGATTTTGCACAGCCAGAAGCTCGTAAATGTTATTTTACCAAACTTGACTTCCGATTTCTCAAAACTGTGCAATCTAACTAGAATGCAGGTCCATCATCATGCTTGATCTATTGCCATCTATTCTTTTCTTGACTTCTTTGGTGCTTATCTCAGAATGCTATGGGCAAATGTTAAAGCATTTCTCGGCTTTGGTAGGGCGTAGAGGGACGCAGCAATTCACCTCGTTTTCTTGATCCTGAGGTCTGGCATAAAAAATACATAAATATGGAATATGAATCTCGTCAGTAGAAAACGTATAAGACTGGTAGATAAGTGAAAAAAAAATGGCATCCGTAAACATAGATGCTGTTGAATGCTCATGTAAAGAACATCATAGACCAGAAGTATTCAATACAGCAAGGCTTGTTATGCAGTGCCAGAAGAGCCTTAAAGTTATTTTACAAACATTACTAACGGTCCTTAAAATAGCCCAAGCTACCCATCAATGTTGGTCTGTGATCATGTCTATTATCGTGACGTCCACAGACGCAAATGC
This sequence comes from Peronia peronii, assembly GCA_039654565.1. Lineage (NCBI taxonomy): Eukaryota > Metazoa > Mollusca > Gastropoda > Systellommatophora > Onchidiidae > Peronia > Peronia peronii. The sequence continues at coordinate 9,363 of JBCEWB010958510.1, forward strand.
TGTTGAACGCTCACGTCAAGTCCATCCTGGGTCCGGAGTATTCAGTGCAGTCAGGCGTGACGCACAAGCTGAGCCATAAACACAAGGCTGTGGCACTAATCCCAGTGACTGTCATCTTCACACTGGACATAGGCATGGCCATCCTTCCGGCCATCTTCGTCCACTTGCTCATCCAGGAGCGGCAGGTCTGTCAGCTGTTAAGCTTTAAAGACAAATAACTGTGAAAGAATTTAGCAAGATACAGTGTAGAAATTTAAAAAAAACAAATATTAATATTATACTATGAGAAAAGCGTCAATATGGTATAAAGAGAAAAAGTATTGAAGTGAAATACAACAAACGTAAAACATCATTTAATCAGATATAAAAACAAAATGAACAACTTGGGACAATATCATATTATCACAAGATAGGAAGAATACGGCATAATGAACGAGATTATAAGAAAATATATTGTTAGAATTAAATGATACGGCAGGCAAAAATCCAAAGAAGCTGTCATTTAGAAAGGTACCATAGGAGAAAATCTCATAAAGTGAAGTTTCAGTAAGTACAATGCTACTTACACGATCTCTTCAGATGAAGTACGAGATATTAGATCACTAGCTTGCCTAAAATTCTTTGAAAATGTTTGGTGCAGTAACACAGGTAGCTTAACTCTCTAATTCCCACAACAACTCTTAAAATAATGATGATGCTGTTGTCCTTAGGCGGAGGCGAGTTCCCATATCTTTATTATCAGAAATGTTTACTATTTGAATAATGATCTGCTTTGAAAATCTGTACTCTGAAATGATTCTCAGCCGTGTTTACACGGTTCTTAAAATGATTCTAAATTCCTGTTTCTAATTGGCAAGTCGGCGCTTTTCTAATTTTTATCGCTTTGGGTCCTTTACGTTTCAATGGGGTGAAACATTGTTTCTAACTTGGATTCTAAATGAGAATTCTCTGCCAAACATCAGAAAGCAGCACCTCTTTCTGATTTCGTTTCTGAAAATCTCCACCGCGTTTCAATGGGCACAATTTAAAATCACAAGCGGAGCAAGATGGCGACGGAAAAACACCGGGTCCTCAAGTGACGAAGACGTCTTAGCCGCACTGCTAGTTATACAACAATTGCAACATGACACAAAGAGGAAAAGAACAAAAGAATTCATGAAGAGAAGAGACGTCCTGATTATGGAGTTTATTCAAATCTCCTACAAGTGAATCAAGACCGAGAGTCCTAGATCTAGATCTAGATCTAGTCTAGATCTAAATCTAGATCTATTCGAGATCCAGAGCACTAAAGAAAGAAAAAGTGGGCAGCTGAGTGATACGGTGTCTTGGATGAGTGTAGCTGTTACTTATATGAATAACATGCCATGAATCGAGCACTATAGAGGACTGGATGAGCTTCGAAAGCGGCAATGAAAGCACTGGTAGTCTTGAATCCAGCCATGTTTAGAATACAATGTTGAGCGTGTACTAATGTGCTTGTTTGCGTCAAATATTAGAACGAGAAGACCCAATTCTCAGTTCTATTCTAACTTAGAGTCGAATTAGAACCGTGTAAACGCGCATCCTAAAGTCAATTCTAAATAGAAAACAAAATTAGAACGGTGAAAACGGAAAGCTTTCATTTCTAAATTGTTTTCTGAATTAGAACCGTGTAAACATCAGTTCTGAATTTTGATCTGATTCTAAGAAGATTAGAACTTAAAAATAGAACAAAACATCCAGTGTGTTCTTAGATTTCAATATTTTGAAGCCATTGCTAATCACGTGTCACCAATGTTACTCTGGGTTGTAGAAGATGAATGTATTGATGTATTCAGCCCACGTTGTCTTTCCTTGATCAGGTGGGTGCCAGGCATCTACAGGTGGTAAGCGGCGTGAATCCTCTGATCTACTGGTTCGCCACCTTCTTCTGGGACCTGCTCATCCTTGCTGTGGTCATCGCCTTGCTCATGGCTACCTTCATGCTGAGGCCAGGCCTGTACATCACAAAGGGGCGCTGGCAGATCACGCTCTCGCTGCTGGTACTCTTTGCTTTGGCCATGCTGCCCAATACTTATGCTCTACAACGGCTGTTCAAATCTCCAGGCAACGGGGTGGCTATGGTGGTTCTCTTTAACATTTTCATAGGTATTTAAAATTTTCATTGGCATTAAACATTTGTCATGCGTAATTAACATTGTCATGTGTTTTAACGATTTTTAACTGCTCTTCTTGTGCCAAAGAGATAATGACCGTGTTAATTTTGCCGCTGTTTCTACCATTGTTGTTGTTGTTGTTGTTGTCTTTCGGGAGTCTTCGACATTTTACGCATGTTGTGTGCACATTTATCATACCTCCAAGCAGCCATTTCACTGGGGGATTGCCTTCAGCATCTCTGCGAGATAGTTCAGATCTGAGATGTTTCAACTTCCTATAATGTGTAGTTATTCTGCTAATAAATACCAAAATATAAATGCAACGTATTGTTGTACATACAGTAGCAAGCAAAAGTAAAGATAAAAAGAATGCGACTCTTTATGTGAGGTATTAATTGTCAATGATTTTGAAATCACTTCAGAGAATTGTAATCATCTTCATATTCAGCTTCTTTTTTTTTTTTCTCTTGCATTGTGGTTTACCCGATAAATAAGAGATCGTTGTGATCAGCCCTTTTACTTCCCTTTACCAGACACAAAAAGTGTTGAACGAGCAAGGTAAAGTAGGGAAAAAATCACATTGCTTGAAACGCACGTCATGAAAAATCTCAAGATTGTGAGTTTTATGCTTTGTTATCACGATTCAGGATAAAGCACATGGGCTTAAACTATAGGGACTTAAGACAAGTTAATCTTTTGAATAATCATGTCAACATTGATTATAGAGATTACTAATTTCCACAGTCCCTTATAATTTTGTTATCATCATATTAGTATTTTCCGCCTTATTTTTTGCCGCCCATGTTACAAAATGCGCCTTCCATAACGGAATTTCTATGTGCTGTCCTTCAGCCCCACGTCATCGATTTGTTATGAGTCTCCACATTGTGTGAGGTTGATCCACCTTAAAAAATGACCGGTGTTTTCAATATTAAAACGCCTTGAATTTTTGGTGTATGTGTATGTGTGTTTTGTGTTGGTTTGATATTATTTTTGTTTTGTTTTTGTTTTTGTTTTTTAAGGCTTAGAATTTGGACCAAGTAATGATTCCACATTTTTGTTATTTTTGTAATACTTCTAGTTTAATGACAGGTTGATAATCTGAACACTCTGTTATGTCAGCCTGATTGCGAGCACTGCAGTTTATTGACTGTGGGACTGTTAGTCTAATTTGCCAGAAACTGATCTCTGCATTAATTAAGGTTCTAATTGACGCGTAAAAGGTTACTCCGTTTTTCTTGTCCCATCAACGATTGTTGTTGCAATAAGAAGCTCTGGGATAGTAAACTGTTTATGTATCATTTTGTTCACAGTGCAGTTCGTTCAACACTATAAACAAAACAATTCAATATCCTACATCCAGTGACAGCTCATAATGTTTAAAAGCAAAGGGATATGGATTAACTAACATCACGTGATCAGTGAGAGATTCAAAATCACTCAATTGCGTGGTAGATTGTGCTACATTTTCCTGAATTCAAATATCAATAATAATCTATACTATAAATCTGCAACAAATTGACTCGAAAACTGCTGAATGTATCCATCTGAAATTTGGACCACAGAATTGTTGCATATATAACTATGGTTCTACTTACATAAAAGCTTATTGTGTTTGACGTTATGATAAAAAAGAGATAATAATTGAATAGTAAATTCGCGACGCTGTTTGATCCGAATTATACGTTCGATATAATGATGCATTCAAAACACCAAACACGTTTTCTTCGAGTAACATTCAGGTTAATCATTCAAGCTATTAACATGGAGGTGTGCAAGCTTGCCATACACTTTAAGTCACAGAACAGTGTCGATTTGACCTATGTTTGAAAGATCTCCAGCGAAGGTCGAAGATTCTCTACTAATTATATATATAATTACAATTATCACCCTCCCTCCCAATCTGTTTTCGTGCAGGTGTTATCGGTTCCACTATTTTGACACTACTGAAATCCACCCAGCTGAAGGAGGGGACAGTCAAAGACGTTACAGAGATGTTAGATCTGATCTTTTCTGTCCTCAGTCCCATCTACAACCTGGCAGCCTGTATAGTGATTGTCACCGAAAAGTCCGTCTTACTCCAAGACAAGAACGATTGTAAGGTTTTCTCTAGAAAATATAATTTCAAAAATTGACGCTATTCACCAACGACTTAGTTTGGGATAGAACTATTGCCCCAAACCATCTTCATTACTATTGATCTTCTTCGTTGACGCAGAACCATGTTAAAATATCAATCCTCTACCAAGACCTGTTGCTTTATGTTCAGAAATATGTAGGTCTGTCACTAAACCTTTAATATGATCACGTTTAATTACAAATAATTATAATGATCTTGATATGCAGTTAGAGGTGAGACAAAACAAATATTACAAGAAACAATTTCAAAAGGTCTAGAACGAAATATTTTTTTCAAACATGCCTATTTTCTTGCACGTTTCACTTCATGATGTATTTAGTGTGATTTACTATAGTGATCCCCCTCCGTCCCCCCCCCCCCTCCCCTTTGGATGAGGATAATTTGTCGCTCAATCATCGATGTATTGTCAATGAGTCATTAGCATCCTTTACCTCTTTTATTTTCCTCTGCATGGAAGGGTCTGTTAGCGATTACTTCGAGGAGACACAAGGACCAACGAAATCGAGCCTTACACAGCCGGTGATGACGTTACTGATACAAGGACCTGTCTATTTCCTCATCCTCATTCTTACCGATTATAAAGTGGGCAGGATACTGTGGCAAGTGATCTTCTGTTCCAGGCTATAAGAGGGTGGATCGATGGGAATTTGATGGATGGCTGAATGGATTTCATGGATGGATGGGTGGATGGATGGATGAATGAACTGATAGATGAATGGATGAATGGATAGATGGATGGATGGGTGGATAGACGGACGGATGGATAGAAGGATGGATTGATAGAAGGGTGAATAGAAAAACGGATGGGGGATGGATGGTAAATGAACGGGTGGATTGATGGTGGTTGGCTAATGAATGGATAACTGGATGGATGGATGGATGGATGGATGGATGGATGAATTAATAAATGGATGGATGGATGGATGAATGAATGGATAGATGGATGAATGGATGGATGGATAGATGGATGGATGGATGTATGGATGGACGGATGCATAGACAGACGGACGAATGGATGGGCGGACAAATGGATAGATGAATGGAAGGAAGGAAGGATTGACTTATAAACATACCCTAGCAGGTATCTGGTAGCTTGTGATGGCAAGCCAGACGTTGGATCAGCAGAGACTGGTGAAGACAGCGACGTGGCAGCAGAACGTAACAGAATCAATTCTCAAAAACTTGCTGAGCTCGTCAGGACAGGTGAGCAGTGAAAAATAATACATGGAAAAAACCAACATGAATTCAAGCATTTTCTTTCATGTAGCAAAACGCATGATGGTTCCACGAATACTTTCTGGTGCTCATACATTGGCCAATGGTAGTTATTGCTCGCTCACTGACAGAGATTGTCATCTGAAACTGTGACAGAAGGTCGTGACCCTTTGTCCCTTGATTACATCATCACTGGGGACTTTTTCTTTTTTTAAAAGAGTAATATTTTCATCTTTCTTCCTCGCAATAGATTTTCATACAGGCTTCCCTTGTATTTTGTATAAAATTGTGATCTTATACGACACATGATACAATTCAATTAATTGAAAAATCTCTATCGAGAGAAATAAAATGAAAATGTTAACTTGAAAGAGGCGTGCCGCGAGATGATATGTATATATGTATGTATGTATGTATGTATGTATGTATGTATGTATGTATGTATGTATGTATGTATGTATGTATGT